>CM067371.1:28266501-28459001 GCA_034401795.1 Chaetoderma sp. LZ-2023a
GCCTATTCAAGACTCATTGAGGTGTAATACAAATATATTTCGAAATTGCGTTATTTAATTTTTAATTTGGTAACTGTAAGACTCTACTAGTGCTAGTAGCCATAGTTGCTTGCTTAATTATAGCGGATCTCTCGTATTATTTGTTAATCTTGTCTATCGGGGTTGTTGGGGGGTATTGCGAACGTAATACCAAAACTAGGCAGCATATGCCGTTGAAGCAGCGACCTTTTAGGATTGATGAATTAAATACCAATTGAAAATTGGGGAAGGGGTCTAAACTAAATCTCGTCTTGCAAAGCACATTCTTAGGGGTAACCCACTGTTAGCCACATTGCTAATTTGGTTGAATTTCACCAATCAGTTTGGGAGGAGTTAGCGTGACGGACAGTTAGACAATTAATTTGACCTTTTGACTCCTGTCACGCTGCCTTGAGGGCGGAGCCTAATCAAAATGTCGCCTTGCAAAGTGCATCCTCTGGGTATCCCACATACCAAAGTTGGTTCAATTCCACTAAACGGCTGGAGAGGAGTTAGCATAATGGACAGACAGATGGGTGGACGGACGGACGAACAAAGGGTCCTTTGCTATAGGATGGATGTAATGATGGTAGAGAAGCATCCTGTATAAGTCTCATTGTGATCGGATAACCCATTGATGAATTAAATACTGTATCGTTTGAAAAAACCCATTTTGAACGAAAACCTTAACGTTGAATGTGTGAGCCTCATGGAGTAATGGAATGAGGGACAGACAGACGGGCTAACAAAGGTTCGCATGGTGTAGGATGGATGCAATGATGGCATAGAAGCATCCTGTTTCATTGTGATCCGGATAACTCATTGATCCTTTATATTCCAATTTAAAAAACAATACATTTTGAGGGTGGAATTAGGTAACGGACTAACAATTAAAGGCTCCTATAGTTGTAGGCCCTATGGAGCCGCTAGACGATCGCGGCTAATTAAAATTCATGATCGCGGCTAATTAAAATTCATGCATTTATGTCACTGTCATTATTGTACAAATACTCTTAGAAACTTACTTTCCTAGATTCATCTGAGTCATCTCCACAGAAGAGGCCAATGTCGTTAGCAGGTTGTTCCGTTGGCACTTCAGCAGCACATTGTACAGTGACTGGAGTCTCTAATACAGTTTCCGTATTCATATGCTGTGGCAGTACATTGTTAGACGTACTGGCTCTGATATCATTGATTATTACGGAGGTACAACCAGCGTCACGAGAAGGTTTAAAAAACGAATAAATTGTTGTCTTCTGCCGTTTTTTATCACCCATTTTAAACAGTTACACTGATACAAACGATAATACGAAACACGCATTGCTTTCTGACAGCGCTTGTAGGTCAGCCAATGCGGAGACAGCATCAATGCTACAAGGCACGTGACTACGGCGATATGCGCGTGGCCGCTGGTAGACAATGAGGTCAATTGTCTAGCCTGACTGGCCGTGTTTCTCACTGTTTCTATATGCAGTGATCTCACTTGCTCACATAGGCTGATTTTATTGTGACTTAGACTTAGATGTTAAAATTTTTTGCCAGGCCCATGGTGGGTGTTCTAAGACCCAAAACACCCCCTTAGCTACGCCCCTGGTCGTACGACCACCGGTCTTAACCCATTAAACCTCGAATTTGTTCAAGAAAATTTGAATTGTCTCAAACAAAATGTCAATTTGCAGACTAAGAGAAGACTTTTTTCGAAAGGTACCACTGGAATAACTGGCTCGGTTATCGAGCCAGTCATTCCAGTGGTAAATTTCCAAAAATACTTTTCTATATGTCTGCAAATTGACATTTCTCAAGACAGATTTTTGGCTGATATGAGTGTTAAAGGGTCAAAGAAATTCCAGTGATACATTTTCAAAAGTAGTCTTCTCTGCGTAAATTCACTGAGCCAAATGTCAATTTTCGTGACCGATCTCATTAAAAAGTAATTAAAATGTTGGAATCGAAATATTACATGCAGTATAAATTGGTCACGATTATTCGATTATTTGATTTTTAATCATACAAATTCACGATTTAAAAAATAATCGCGATTTAATCACATAATCGCCCAAGCCTAATCCCACGAGAAGGATAAAACTAGCTCCAGCTCTAATGAATTAAGGCTATACTGTGATGTATGGAAATCGAATTGATGTCTGCAGTGACAGGCATCACATATAATTGAGCTGTAGGTTTTGCACAGCTGAACACTAGTGGGAGCATTATGACAGAGCTGTTCTTTGGAAGGAGAGTAAGAAGTATACTACAGAGCAAACCAAGAACATGAAGTATGGTACCCAGCATGAAATAGATGCTGTAGCAACCTTTCTGGTCGTGTACTACAGTTTCTCATTCCCAGGCTTAAGTATTATGAAGGAGGTGGCATACAAATACAATCCCGCGTTTCTGGTAGTCAGCCACGATAGCAGCTTCAGGAGAAGCTTTGATTCTGTACCTATAATGTTCTTTGATAACAAATGCAAACTCTTCAGGCGCTGGTCCAAAGATTCAATGGTTATTTCGAAAGTAGCTTTTGATGAAAACATATAGGATAGAATTTAAAATGAACTTTGTGACCTATATGGATTCAACCAATCCACAGCGATTGACACACATCTCGGACAACTTCCTCTCTATTCGATCCCTTGTGAAGGATTTTTGATGATCATGTATCACTAGTTGGGGAGTTTCCATCTTGCATCATTGTCAACGAGTCAAGTGAATCTCGTAATGAGACACTACACCCTCATATTAGAGCTATATGTTTCAGCTGATGACTAGGTGTGTCTACATCCTGACAGCCTGGACGAGGTATATCTGTAGATAATCAGCATATATGAGGTATTTATATCCATGGCAAATGATCTGAATAAAAAGTTTCATATAGAGATGAATAATGCTTACCCATAGCTTATGTTATGAAAGGACCAAGTGTGCCCAATTGCATTTTAGGGAAAATGATGAAGAATGTTAGTGGTTGCTGTGAAGAGGAAGGGTCGATTGTCATTACCACGTTTAGCGACGAGCAATGACATATGTATGATATGTATGGTCGGAGAGAAGCATATACCAACTTCAACTTGATCTGTGAAAGGACCAGAAGGCATAATCAAAATCCACAAGATTAAAATGTCTAAAAATTCTGACTGATTATAATGGCGTAAAATGTGTTACACAGCTTGGATGTTACTTTTTATATGGTGCGATCTGTCTGATGAAGTTAAATCAATACACGAGACTAATATACACACGATCAGTAACGTAGCCAGCATGTCCGAGCACAAGTTTTTCAAGGAATCTTGTAATCACGCTCATTTTATTTTGAAGTCAGTAGCTGGTTGTCATATAGGTATTGATCAATTTGCACTGACAACCCTAGAACTTAGCTGGAAATTAGAGGCGTGACTGTACTTCTAGCCAATCACCAGTGGAAGCCGAAGTTGCATACACACCTCTAGAAAACACATCATAGCTGGAGGTTTCATGTGGGAACTTTTCTATTACCACTCTATTTCGCGGATCATGTGAGTGCATACAAATTAATTTTTTTCTTAAAGGCGCACATTCATACCAGACTTCTTGAAAAGAAAGTGTTTTCAATTGTGTATTTTTAGAGGCTTAAGTTGTGCAACTCAATGCAATGAAACAAAATACCGTATGATTATTTCATTCCGTAGAAATTATTAGATTTTATTTGTTGCAAAGTTGAATTATGCCTAAGTCAAATTCACGACTAAAATACTGCATACATTTATAGTTTATATGGAAGTAAATCATCAAATGTTAAGATTTATTTCGGTTCATTAGATTGAGGTACATAATTTAAGCCTGTAAAAGTATGCAATTTCATTTTCAAACATCCTTGGGTGAATGTGTGTCTATAATGAGCTACGTCACATCTCTCATGTAACCTCTGCTTCCAGTAGCTAACTGCGCGAATTACAGTCAACCCAATGTAACTTCTCCTTTAACTTATAAATGTTTGTGCCATTGCAATGCATCTCATTTTAGAGATAATCTTTGGGTCACTGGAGTTCACAGAGGACATAATTTTCAAGTTATTCTTAAATCATAACCATGATATACCTGTCTCAAACTTCACATTCTATCCGTATTCAAAGTGTCATCTATCTGTGGAATCCGACTGATTCAAAGGAATTTATATGTTGTTTCCAATTGCCATTATGCCTACAATACACAGGTAAACCTATCTATAACTCACGGCGGATCCATGGATCTGGTGGAGCAGGAAGCAGAGAAAAAGGGCATATAGCTAGGGTGTGTCAGGATGGGGGTGTCACTCTCCAGCCAGTCAGCATTGGGGTGGTCGGTCTGGGGATCTCTCCGGGGAAATCTTTGAGATTTAGATGCTCTCAGAGTGTTCTACTGCATTTCGGGTGGTATTATCAGTTGAAACCTTACTTGAATATGTGATGGCTTTGGAAGAACAATGCACAGGCCATCCTTCGGAAAAATGCTGAAACTTAGATCTCCTCAGAGTGTGTCTACCTACATTTCTGGATTTCTGGAAGTAATATCAGGAATCTTACTGCAATATGTGTAGATGTTGGAAGACAACGGACACATGTGGCTCCTCTCCGAATTTTTTCTTTAAATTCAGATGCCCTTAGACCGTCTCGTAGGCGTAGGAACATGGGGGGGGGGGGGGTTGGCAAGAGGTGGGGCTATTGGCACGCCCCAGGGTTTTCCTATCCCATAGTGTATCTCCATAGCACCCCATACGGTTTGGCCCCACCCATAGTTTAAGGCCCAACCCAGACCCCTCGGACAAAATACATTACAACGCACTGTGTGCTCCCCCCACCACCACCCCTCGCCCCACCCTCACTTGTCTGGAGGTAATCTCATTTGAAAACTGGAATAATTATGTGTATGTACTGAGACAAGAAAAGGCACATCAGGAATGGAGGGACACCACTACTGGGACGGGGCGGTTTGTGCGCGCTCATTCTACCCACCCCATGGATCTGACCCTGATAACGCCCACCTTTGGGATCAGACACACATGATATTTATAGGCGTGGCCTTTCACAGTGTGCCAAATGTATTGTTTCACTGATTTTGGGAATCCGAAAAAATGCCTTTATATAGTGGTGGGTTTTAGAGAGAGGCTGACTTTATATAAAGGTATATGCCTTAGAGCCGTTTGAGTGTATGTTTAATGAATATAACGAAGCGACATGTGGTTTAAAAATCGGTTAGACATTCTGGGATCGTGCCAAGTGATACAAACCCGCTCAAGCTTGTGCCGCTCTTTACACCGGCCTATAAAGTTTCATAAATCTCAGTTATATGGACACATCATTGCACATAGCAGATGAACTATTTTAAAAACAATTTGACTGGAAATCGTTGGTGTCAAAATGAAATCAGTATGATATTTACTCGTATAACATAGGCCTATATTGTAATAAAATTATCATTTAAAATAAATAAAATATTGCCATTTATGGCAGTGATCCAAGCGAGGTAATTGGTACTCTGTCGTCTATAGACCTGTCTATGTATCATAAAAGGACAATTAATGTATTGGAATATAAGATCCCCTAATCAGAACAGATATTTGTAGGGCCTATCTTTCTGTAGGCTATAGGAATGTTGAAGCAAAGGCGGTGAAAAGAATACAGGGCCTATATTATATTAACCCTATAATATAAGCCATGAAAAATGTCAGTCTCTCAAATTTAAGTCAATACACCAGGAAAGCTGTTGAATATCTTGAAACTAATTTAACTGGAATCACAGGCAGCGACAGATCCCAGTCAAATTAGTTTCAAAATATTCAAAATAATATTCCTTACATCATAAAGAATTTGACCCTTTGTGTTTATAATGGTAAAATCGTTAACTCTTTAAAACTGGTTGGTCAAAATACCTTGCAGTGGGTCTTGAGAAATGTCTTTTTGCAGACACAGAGAAAACTTTTTTTTAAAACTTAGCACTGGAATGACTGGCTAGATAACAGAGCTAGTCATTCCAATGGGAAATTAAAAAAAAATAATCTTGCCTTCCTTTGCAAATCAAATTTTTTCTATGGGAAAATTGAAGCCTTTCGAACACATTTGACGATTAAATGGTTACATTTTACATTATAAGGAAGTGATATTTTTCTTATAACAGATAACCTGTGCGCAGCAAACCCGTTATTAGAGTAATTGTAATAGTATTTGATTCGGTCTTTCACATTGGTATTGAGTTTGCTATACATGTATGTACCAGTATATACTTGTAAGTGGTTCGATTTATAACGCCATCGTACGTGACCACGCCGACCGATTTATAATCACCATCAGCGCTGTCGGTTTCTTGTTAATGGGTGTACTACCATCTTGAGGTATGTAGATTATTCTACATAATTAAGGTCTAACGTCTGAGAACAATTAGGTCTCCGTATCCTTTCTTATTGATTCATTTGTTTGTTCGTTCGTCTGTTCGTTCATCCATCCATCCATCCATCCGTCCGTTCGTCTATTTATCCATCCATCCACCCACCCATTTGTTCGTTCATTCGTTCGTTTTATTGCTTGTTTGTTCGTTCTTCCGTTCGTTCGTTCGTCCGATCGATCGTTCTTCGTTCCTTCGTTCGTTCGTTCATTCGTACATTCATTCGCTTGATCGTTCGTTCGTTCGTTTGTTCATTCGTCCATTCCTTTATTCGCTCGTTCAATTATTCGTTTTATGTAATCGGGTACAAATCTATATTACAATCTCAATTTTTGCTATCTACTCCAATAACGTTTCTAAGGCGTATTGATATCTCTATCGCTATAAACAATGATTTGAACATTCAGTACAGATCATAAATAAGTTATCACGTTTCAGAAAAACAAAACATTTTAACACGATGTAAGAAATGTTCAGTTGAATATTTGGAACATAATTGGATTGAAAGAGATTGCTGCCTGCCTGACAGGCAGCAATGTCTTTCAATATAATTATGTTCAAAATACTCATTTCTTAGCAGTACTGTATCTGATCTAGTATCGCGTACTACGATTTAATTAAGCCGTATTGACAACAATTGATTTATTGAGCATTGACTGGTTCGCTTATCAGAAACTATCTGCCAGTATATAGAAACAACCTGTTTGGTGTAATTTTCCCTATTGTGTGGGAGGGGCCGGGAACAAAATGATACGTCATAACAATTGATATCGTATATACTAGCTAGATCGTTCACAACCTTCTCAAAAGCGACATTTCAGAGTTCAGTAATTTCTCCCCGGATGTTTTGGCTCCAAAATCATATGTTTTTTGTTACTAAACCTATTACTCAGTCGAATAAAGTGTCAGATAAATATAACCAATGCTATTTTACTTCTGATAAAAATATGTGAATTTGCATCTGTTCAATTCCTCTTTAAATTACCAAAAGATGATTAAGTTATTTTTAAGGCTATATATGCATCTAAATATTTGCGCCAGCCAGTAAGTGACGAAATAAATCCTAATATATGATGATTTCATTACGTAGGCCTACAAATTTTTTTTTTTAATTTGTGAAATTGAATTTAGAGACACGAGTCCCTAATTCAACTTCGCAACTACACGTCTACAATTTTAAGAATTTTATTTTCAAACATTTTGGTGTGAATAAGCACCTTTAATATATGACGATTTCAATCCGCATAAATTAATATAACCTTTTAGTTATGAAGTTGAATTAGGGACTCGTGTCTCTAATTGAATTTCACAAATTAAAAGAATTATATTAATTTATACGGAATGAAATCATCATATATTAAGATTTATTTCGTTTGGTTACATCTAAGCCCACAATTTCAGCCTCTAAAAGTATTAAAAAAATTTAACAATTTTATTTTAAAGCATTTTAGTGTGAATATGTAGGCCCCTCCCCCCCCCCCCCCCCCCCCCCCCCCCTTATACATGTAAAATGGATCTATTATTATATTATGATTCTTTCTTTCTTGTTCAGGCTATGATGACTGCCAGCCTTCATATATCAGCAATCACACATACACAATGGTAAGTGTTCCTTAATTACTGCTTCAATGAGTAAACCAGCAAGATTTCTTCTGCACTGGGCTTCAAAAATGCTACCGGACGATAGTGATTTCAAAATGACAACACCCAGGACTATTTTAATTTTAGTTATGGTTTTTTAATAATCATCATTCTGCTAAATTTGGGATGGTTTGTGGTTTTTTCACATGCACATAATGCTATTAGGCATACCTGTGATTAGTGTGCTTGTCTTAATGGACCGTTCCAGTTTCAGGCATGACCCGCCCATCCCTAGTGAAGCTGCACCCACACTTCGATAGCGATGGGAACGATCGATCCTCGACCGACCTGACTACTAATTTCCAGAAAACTATACAGGTAAGCTGTTGAATGTTTTGAAACTAATTTGACAGGGTGTTGTTGCTGCCTATCAGCAACAGCGCCCAGTCAAATTAGTTTCGAAATATTCAACGAAATGTTTATTAAATGGTAAAGACATATAATTCGTACAACAACGCTTAGTCCATCATCAATATACCTTTCCACTCTATCATTCCATCATCTAACATCATAATTAACTACGGGACGTGTAGAATGACATCATATTCAGTGACGTCATGAATGACGTAGATAAGTAGATCAGGAACGCATAATTGCAGACAGACTATGCGTTGTTGTACGAATTGTATGTCTTTACTATTTAAAAAATATGCTGTTGAATATTTTAAAACTAATTCAACAGCGGCAAGTCAAATTAGTTTCAAAATATTTAACAGCTTACCTGCATATTTTTCTGGAAATTGATAGTCAGGGAGTTCAGAGATCGATCGATCCCAACACGGACGAGGTGTGAGTGGAGCTTAGCTAGAGATGGGCGGGACATCGCTAAAACTGGAAAGGCACATTAACCATTCGTGACGAACCTATCTACATCCCTCATGACGGCAGTGATTATGACGTCATCCTACACGCCACGTAGTTGATTATGACGTCATATGACGTCAGATGATGGATGGATAAGCTGGAAATGTTCGTTAATGTTAAAACAACAGTTTTCTTAACAGAACAATTCACAATTGGAACACGCTCTATGATCTTGTTGTTCAACTTAGATTCATATTTTATGGTTTTGTTGAAAAGATTTCTTGACAGAAATATAAAATTTTAAAGAAAATTTGATCTTTATTTGCTTTTATGTTTCGAAACAAAATCCATGTCCATCTAACAGTTTCAGTAGAAAACTATTTAAGGATGCGGGCTAATTAATACAGTTTTTCCAATGACATCCATAATTTTATATGCTTTTGTAAAGGTTTTCTTGGAAGATGAAAAACAGAAACATTACAGGTACATATTAACACTAAAATGCTTGGAAATGAAATGGTTAAAATTGTGTATTTTTAGAGGTTTAAATTGTGTATCCATCAATGTAATGAAACGAAGTAACTCTCTGCGTATGATGATTTCATTCCGTGTAAATTAATACTAATTTTTATAGGTAAAGCTGAATTAATGACTCGTTTCGCTAATTCAATTTCACAATTTATAAAATTATGTTAATTTACGTAATGAAATCATCATACGTTAAGATTCATTTCGCCTCATTACACATAGGCACTCAATTTAAGTGTCTAAAAGTATACAATTTTCACAGCTTTGTTTCCGAGCAATTTATTATGAATATGCACATTTAATTTTGAGACAGACTTTGTTTCTAGAAAAAAGGGTAACCTTTTGACAGAGCTAAGAATTCTATTATTGTTATTGGTTTCCATAATTTAGGCTGTACACAATTTGGCCAGAGTTTGTAGGGGCCTGTGCTTTTATTTTGTTGGTTAGTCCTATAACGGATCTTCCAATTTCATCTATGCCCCGCCCATCTCTAGATAAGCTCCATGCACACCTCGCTCGTGTTGGGATCAATCGATCTCTGAACTTTCTAACTATCAATTTCCGGAGAACCATACAGGTAAACTATTGAATATTTTGGAACTTATTTTACTTGGCGCTGTTGCTGCCTATGGCAGCAACAGCGTCCAGTCAAATTAGTTTCAAGATATTCAGCAGCATGTTTATTAAATAGTAGAGACATACAATTCGTACAACGTATCGGACTATTAAGAGTTAAAGACTGGCCACATAGAATCATTTTGACTTAATGATTATGACGTCATCCTACACGCCGCTACTATCTAGGATTAAACACATACCCTTACAACGCGGGTCATAAGGCTCGTACTGGGGACAATATCGGGCACAATTGGCTCAGTACTGGTTCTGTAATTGGCCACACAATCTTAGTTATCTATCAGGGATATGTTGGAATTATAAAGATGAAATTTTAACCCTTTAATAACTAAATTTGATACAAAAGACCCAACAATATTTGCTTTTTGAATGTCCTTTTACAAGAAGACTATTTTTGCAAAATTATCCACTGGAATAACTGGCTCGATTATCAAAGATATTATTCTCTTAGTCTGCAAATTGATATTCTTCAAACCCACTACAGAGGCTGGTTTTGGCCGGCTTCGGCATGATAGTACTAATGTGTTCCTTGTTGTTTCATTTTAGGTAGGTAAGACAAAGGGCTCATCAAAGGGAGGAAAGAAAAGTGCCAAGAAGGGGTCTAAAAAGAGCAAAAAATCTGCAAACTCATCAATAGTTGGTACAAAGAGCGAGAAACCGGAAGTGGATATTCTTAATCCGTATGCTATGCGAAATCTGTACTATACTGCACATGGTGCACCGGAAGCGCTAACATTACGCGGATTTGGTTGGCCGGGCGCATCGAGTAAGAAGGGCAGAGGAAAGAAAGGAAAAGGAAAGAAGAAAAAGAAGAAATAATAATTATAACGTCTCTGTGTATATTTACGGTTAGCCAACCACATGGCTAGCTATAAGTAAGGCTGGGATCTAACACTCACTGACAAGGATTTGTAAAAAATAATGTAGGTCTATACACGCCCGTTTCAGAGAAAGAATGGAGGTAAACTACCTTGCCAATGCTTATGAATCAAAACCCGTTTTTACATGGCGCAGCAGTGCTGTAACTTAGCATTTTTAGGCGAATGCCATCAGGGCATGCTAAAAATTAAAACACAGCGCCCTCGTTGTGGTTAGGCTGCCCGCTTCTAATATGTCATATAATAAATCGGTACACATACCTGCATTATTATAAAATAATAGTCATCAACATTCAAAGTGACAAAGATTCTGAAATTGCATTTGTATTATGTCATGATATAAGACAAAATCATGCAACTATGAATTTATACATATTCAAGGCACTGATATTTTTCCCAAGCACCAAAAATTGGCATGCTCGTGAGGGAATCTGACTTCTGATATCCAAATGCCCTCAGTAATTTTCAAGTGCATTTGCATCAGGGCACTCACTAAATTGCAGCACAGGCGCTGCTATGGAGTTATCCAATCTGTCACTCAAGTATATCACGTCAAAATTAACTGCACCACTTATGAGATGACGTCACCATCATAATGACGTATTATAACTTATAAACTCCTTGAAGAAAAGTCTGTCAAATGTACAAATTGTATGTTTCTGATGGAATTAGAATTTAATAAACATTCTCCAAGTTAAATTGGTTTCAAACGATTCAACAGCATATACTTGTATAGTTACCTTGAAAAATGGGAAATCCGGTTTCAACGTAGCAAATCGATGTCAACACACGTAAATTGTCGGCGGAGCTTAAATAGAAATCGGGGTGGGTGGTCATAAAACAATGTGAGTGATAGTAGTCGATGCCTTAGGAAGCAACGACTTTCAGGCAAATTATTTTCGACATAAAAACACGTTTTATGTATATATCATTTTAAAAATATTACCTACCAAAGATCTTACACATGTTCTAGCCTGCGTGGTGTTCAAGCTAGTAGGTCCATTATATACAATGCACAAACAATCTATTTGTCTCCATGTAAACTATACATCATCTTTCTGTGACAGAAAGATGATATATCGTTTACACAGGGACCAATACAAATTCTGTGTGACAACCCAGTGGGGAAAAAAGTTTTTGGCGTTGAATCAGGGTCAGGAGGACCGTACGTTGAACTGGCGTAGAAAACTGGTGGCAAACTGAATCAACGTAAGATTCCTGACGATGTTTCAATGTCATTGACAATATTGTTGGATCAACGTCGAGAAATGACGTTGAAATAACATCAAGAAAGACATTGATTCAATTTGCAAAATCGATCAATTTTCCACGTTAATTCAGCGCCAGGATCTAACGTTGATTCAACATTAAAAACACGTCTTTTGCCCACTGGGTTGCTATTTAGAGCTAGTCAGTCATATCAGTGAAAGGTTTTCAAATGTATATATATATATGCGTGCGTGCGTGCGTGCGTGCGTGCGTGCGTGCGTGCGTGCGTGCGTGCGTGCGTGCGTGCGTGCGTGCGTTCGTGCGTGCGTGCGTGCGTGCGTGCGTGCGTGCGTGCGTGCGTGCGTGCGTGCGTACAGGTGATGTTTGTACGCACGCACGCACGCACGCACGCACGCACGCACGCACGCACGCACACACATATATATATATATATATATATATATATATATATATATATATATATATATATATATATATATATACAAACATCACCTGTACGCGCGCACGCATGCACGCGCACGCACATGCACACATGCGCACGCACGCACGCACGCACGCACGCATATATATACATTTGAAAATCTTTCACTGATATGACTGACTAGCTCTAAATAGCAACCCAGTGGGCAAATGACATGTCTTTAATGTTGAATCAACGTCAGATCCTGACGCTGAATTAACGTGGAAAATTGATCGATTATATTTGTATACAAACATCACCTGTACGCACGCACGCGCACGCGCACACGCGCACACGCGCACACGCGCACACGCGCACACGCACATGCACGCACGCACGCACGCACGCACGCACGCACGCATATGTATTGTCAAATCACATTCTCAGTTATAGTAACATATATAGCAGTAGCGGTCATTCAGGTCTTAGTAGCTGTCATTCAGGTCTTAGTAGCTGTCATTCAGGTCTTAGTAGCTGTCATTCAGGTCATGCTCGTAAGATCATATATATATATCGTTAGGCAATTCGTAATCTTGCAATTCAGACGGAATTACAGTCAAACCTTTTCAACCTTTTGACAGACCTACGTCATTTAATTGTAAATCCGGGTTACAAGTGGCCTATTCTGATTAGGACATCAGGTACTTAACCCAACTTATGTCAACAGCGCCTCAAAGGGCCCAGGATGCAACTCATATCAATTAACAGTTTAATTGCTAAGATATTTCAATACAATTCTAATGTTTGCAGGCCATGGGAAGACTATTTTTGTAAATTCACCATTGAAAATTACAAAAATGGCTTTCTGCCACCGAGACAACTACAGAGAACGTGCTTGACCAGGTTGATCGCCAATGGGGGAAATTGTTAAGAAAATTCAATCGTTCGATTAGCCAGCGTCTATTTGCAGGCCTAGAGAATCGTAGTTTTGAAAATGTATCACTGGAATGACTGGCTCGGTTACCGAGTCCGTCATTACAGTGGTAGATTTTCAAAACGACGATTCTCATGGCCTGCAAATGGACATTCTTAAGAACATTGCAGTGGAGGTTTCTTGCCGGCTTGACCATTAAAGGTTAGCCTGACACAAGAAGGGATGAGTGACAGATTGGATCCATCCACTTAGTATAACATCCAGAAGATTACAGGGGTATCTGCAGATACATGAAACTATATAAATGTACACATTTGTATGGCTGTAATGCTTATAGGTATTCCATTTACTGATTCGACCTTCTCAAATGAAATGATTGAATCAGGTTCTGAAACTATGCGAGTGGACATGCAAATTTTGTAAGAAGGAAAATTAGGTGGTACTGGACCAGCAACATTCGGAGCGACTGGTGGACCATGTTCCAAACAAAATATAATCATTCCCCCAAAGAATCTTTGTAAGCCCCCCACCCCAACCCCCACCCCCATAGTGAAGGCAACGATAATTACTGTGATCATCAAAATGATGAAGCTGATTAATACCATTTCGGATACCAGCTAGACAGCCCTGCAGATCTCACCAAAGCACAGCTCACAACTGAGACAAAGTTACTATATACACTGTCGAGGATATCAACTGCGCAGCTTAGTCGATCTGAGCAAAGTACCATGAAAATCTGACAATTGTTAGATAGATAGTATTTATACACTTTAATTTAGAATAGGTTGTCAGGGTTGCACCCCGGTGAAGTACAAAATACACACCGTACCCACCCACCCAACGCCCACACCACCAGCACCACCACCATGCTATATATTATAATATAATAAATCCAAAGCATGGCATTAGGGGGATACTTGGCCCGTGTTGAATACTTAACTTGCTTTATCAGTGGTTTCTTTAATATCTGTATGTTACATGCAAGATTGGGCTGACTTCTCAGCGTAATGAGACGAAACCTAGTTATAATCTTAGATCCAAATCGCTCAGCAGATATGAAGTCAGCAGCATCTTTATTAAATAGTAAAGACATACAATTCGTACAAACAACGCTTAGTCCATCATCAATTAAGCATTCGTGACGAAGTTATCTACGTCATTCATTATATTAAATGATTATGACGTCATCATACACGTCACATAATTGATTATGATGTCATATGATTGATACCATTACCACACGTCATACTCTTACTCTCTTTATGTACTCGTATGTTGTTACTGGATGAAAGGTTTTCCAGGTCTTAACTCATGTCTTCATTAAACTCGCCGAGACCTGACGCTTTGTGTCTCGAAGTGTCTAGAGCGGCGCCATAGTTGTATAGAACACCGCTCGAAGGCTTTCACAATTGGCGTGTCTACAACTTGCTCAGGTAGACTGTTCCATATTAAAGCTGCTTTCTTGGTCTCGACCCTTCGCCCTCATCTGGAGAATTTTACGACTGTGGCCTCTTGGAATTGATTCTCTTATCGGTATGTCGAGGCACACATCCTGATCATATACACCATGGAGCATCTTAAATGTTTCGATCATATCCCCCCTTAATCTATGATAAGTGAGTGATGACAGCTTTAGTTTTCCCTGACGCTCTTCATCATAGGTCATGTCTTTTTGCTCGGGAATTAGCTTAGTGGTTCTTCTTTACACATTTCTAATAGTAACACCACCCTTTTTGGGGAGTGGGTACCAGATTGGATTTGCATATTTTAGGCTTGGTTGGACTACTGCTTTGTAAAGCCATCTGAAGGTTTCTACTTTATGATGAATACATGATCTGCGGATTAATCCCGTTATTTTGGTTGCCTTGTTTACTTTTTCGTTTATGTGGTCTTCAAAAGTCACTTTATTGTCGATGGTGACACCAAGGTCATTTTCCCTTACCACCTTTGCCAACATATGCCGTGGCTCTTTAACTGTCTTCCCTCTCATGGAATACTGTCTAGCATTGCTATCTTGTGCCCTTCCTACCATCATCAGCTTGCATTTATCTGGGTGAAAATGGGGCAGCCAGTCATCCAAGCAACCTTGGAGTCTGTACAAAGCCTTCTGCAGTTCTCTTTCATTTTCTTTACAGTTGATTTTACATGAAACGCTTGCCTCATCCGTATACGTGTAAGTGTATAAGGTTAGTATATCAGGCAAATACGGCCTTCAAACACCCATGACGTCATCAGACGTTGTTGATTGCAAAGCCCCCTAAAGGCTCTAAGGCTACAACTACAGCCTTCAACCAAATAGACCATACTCTGCAAAATAGAAAGCAAAAGCCATGCTTCGGGATACTCATTCCCATAGAGGTGCAGATCTCAATTCTGGCCATAAGCCAGTCATTACATGCATTCAGACGAACCATTTCTACCTATTGTATAAACGCCATAGCAAGCACGAGGGAGGTGGGGAAGGGGGTGGGGGTGTTGGTGTTAGCGTCGCGTACAACGTACCCAAGCTCATGAGCGACACTGACACACAAATGTCCTATAAAAAGGCCCTTGGGGAAGCAAATAACTAACATCGAGGTCAGCTCCGATCCAAACGAAGCCCTAGCCAACATATTGAAATGTATGGAATCATCAGCTGCCAGCACCATAGGAGTTCTAAAATACAACCGAGCTGGGTATGCTGATGGCCATGTAGTAGTAAAACTATCAGCAAAGCAGAAAGCAGAAAAGTGCATCTATCAAATTGGCCAATGTGAAGACCGCACAAAGCTACGCAGGGAACGCAATAACATTCCACACTACATCAGTGAACGCTTAAAAATTCTTGCTATTCAACAAGCAGACTCCCTAACAGATGAAATCACTGCCACGGATGACTGTCACAAAATGTTTCAGGCAACCCGAACTTTGAGAGTTACTAATTACACACCACCACTAACTGTACACAACTCTGAAGGACACTTTATCGGGACTGACCAGAGCAAAGCCTATGCGATTCGAGAATGGTTCAAGGAATAGTTCACTGATCATGATGATGAGCCCTTGCACCCATTCTCAGGAGACCCCAAGCCCCAAGTTACTAACACCAATTAAACCAGCAGAAGTTGAGATGGCAATCAAAGCCCTGAAAAATGGACATGCATCCTGACCTGAAAGCATGAGCACTGCACCACCTTCCCATCGATGCTGTATGCCAATGCAACCTTATCACGCTATGCAAGTGCAAGAAGCCACCTGGTCCCCCAGCCAATCTGCATCCCATTGTGCTCCTCAACAGCATACGGAAAATCCTACCCAATGTTACGCTATGCCACATGCAAGACACAATCGGATGTTAAAGTGGCTTTAAACGTGGACGTAGCTGTGCAGACATGGCATGGGCTCAGCGCATGCTTGTTTCAGTAGTCATGTTCAACTAGAATTTCCACAAAATGGGCATTGGCATGTCATGAGCCTTCGACACTATTAAATGCTCAAAGATCCTAGATGTACTACGCCAGAACAGGTGCAATGAAGAGGAGCTACAACTAGTGAGACTACTACTTGCGGACACCAAGCTGAGAATAACAGTCAAGCCAGTGAGTCTGCAGAATTTGAGATATCATCAAGCTCCCCACAGTGAGATGGTCTATTCCCTGTGCTTTTCACCTGCTACATTGCTGCTGCATTGAACTCAGTGTGGGAAAATTCCTCAAGACCAACCCCCCAGTGTCCATACTGGGTATGTCGCTGGAGATGGAATATGCCAACGACGTGGATTTCATAGACGAAGAAAAGAAATTCCTTGATGAACTTCTTCCAATAGCTGTAAGAAAACTAAAAATTGAGACTCTCTTTATGAATAAATCCCAAAAGGAGTTCACCCACATATACCTATCTACACAGCATGCAACTAAAGAAAATGACGATCCGTTTTGTGGTGGCGAACCATTGAGGAAAAGTAAAATCCAGGGCTCACTGCTTTGTAGGACTGTTGACATTTCTGCACACTGTGTCATGGGGAACATAGCATTCCAGTCCTTCTGGAAGCTATGGATTCGTAGATCAAAGATGCGCTTGACAAAAGGACTACGTTTATACAGTACAACCTGCATATCTGTGATGCTGTATAACTGTAACAGCTGGGGCGCTCCAAAGGCAGCTCTAAAAAACTTGATGCCTGCCACCGCAAACATGTACACACTGTAGCTCGCGGGGTAGTGTTGGGCCATTCCGGTGTCTGGTGTCGACTCGCCGCACCGCAAGTGCATGACGAATGATGATGCTGGTTAGCTTCCGGTCTCGGGCTGATGGATCCTGTACGATACTGACCTACGGGTAACAAAGACCGGCTCCTAAGGCCGGTGGAACTCAATCGTTCCAGTGGGGCCGTGCGACCATCGTCGCGAACATTAAACACAACAGTCTCATCCCAAGAGTTTGTGTCACCAGTATGCCTGTCCATAGCAATTTCGTGATCTATGGACTTACAAGATTTGATTGGTGACCTAATTAAGATAAGGCTATACAATAGTTTTACCGAAACAGACCATCAAGTATGCTAGATAAAAATATTGAGCATACGAAAATACAAGACATAGAGACAGCGTGATGAACTTTTAAATGTGGGGCTCCAGGAGGAACCACACAGACTCGTAGGTCCACAGAGGTATCCTCACAAGGGAGGCTCCCGTACACGAGATTTAGCTAATTAACTTAATATAAGCTCTTATACCTCTAAACTGAAAGGAAAGAAAATTATCTTTGTAGTGTCGGAAAATCATGTGCCTCATGCGGGCACTACTCCTAGTGCTCGTTTGGGTGAGGAGTATTATCCTCGCATGGACCGTCATCACTGAATCGTCCGTCACAGGAAAATGTCGCCACTGCTTAAAGCGGGAGAAGAGTAGTGGTCAAAAGGGTCCACTCCAATATTTAACCAAAATGTTGTAAAGAAAAGACCATACCTAGTGAGATTATGATTATAACGTTGCATGCTGTTTTATGTGAAGACGGGACGAGTGATTCCTGAAGGATTCCCACATCACTGTCTTATGTAATTCTCAGTATGCTGAATTAGTCGTTGCCGCTTTTATTTATGCGGACCTTCTTCTATGCATAACCTAATATTTAGTTTTTAGAGACAAGAATTATTTTAGGCCGCAAATGGCTAGCGTCTATCTAGCTTTTAGATACGGCTGTCATTGAGAACGGATGCCCTAAGACATCAATACTGAAGACAGCGTGCATACATGTTACCTCGCAAGATCTCAGAACTGGATAAGAATCCAGACATCTCGCTTCGCAACCACATAAAACGTCACAGGACATTGATTACTTTTCACAAAAGCATTTTTTTAAAGGAACTGACCTATCATTATGGTGGGGGTAAGAGAGACGAATACCCACTGTACATGTCCTTCCCGTGAGGCCCAGACATTCTTTCAGAATTCGGTGGGGATGCGCATATCGCCCGTCACCAGGTCCTACGGAACTATCTTTTTAACCTGGCATTAGGTTTAAACACAAGTTGCCCAGTTATGCACTGCGGTGCAGGAGGATTGTTCAGCAGATAAAAGAAAAAAATAATTAAGATATGTTTTCGCAGTGCTTTCCTACATTGGCAAAGGGAACTAACTACTGAGTATCTGAGGATACACCGGAATGTGTGTGACACCACACCCTGGCCATCACCGCTCGGAAAACCCAATAGTTTCCTAGGGTCGGATCAGTCCATGGTGCGGATAGGGGCATGCAAACAATTAAGAAGCCATAAGGCTTGGTGGAACATGAAGAGAGACAATAACTTAGAAATATGAGGCCCTTTATGTATGTTGGCCAATCTTACACAGCCTTGCCGGAGTGCGGGCCTAAATTATCACAACTACCGGAAAAGAGTCTCCTAACGAAGAGATTGTCTCTAATCATATTAAACCTATCCTATCGAGCTCAATAGAAGAGGTTTTTAGTCGGTAGCATGCCGGGCTAAACAGAGTTATAGCATGGACAGCGACCTCAGTGAAAAATTGTTGGTGGCGGGAGAAAGTGCTGCATATATAAATGTTGCTGTATAGTGTTTCCTACGTGCACTGCAGTCCTATATTTCTCTACAAATAAACAAAAGATATAAACTGATGGTCACCTGCCATATATAAACTAACCAGAATAATCAATACAATGTGAAATGATCAGAATAATATATATAGTACAGGTTGAGGAACCTACTATGGTGCGGTTAGCGAAAACACCTTACAGAAAATAAGAATAACTATAAACAGATACAGAAACTAGCGGTCCTAAGACTGTTACGGTGCCTTTAGTCATCGGGACCGGTTATACAGATACGATATAATTATCAAAGATGTAATTAACGGGATAATTAAAAATGTCAAGTATAGTTACTCGAATAATCGGTAGCCATTCTTAAGCCTGGGCTATCGTGTTACTGAAATTGATACATCACCCTTAGTTTGACGTGAGTTGATGCATTCCCTGGAAGCTGGAAAGCTCCTGCAGGCTGGTTTCCGCAAACAGGATTCCCGCAAGCAGCTCATGATGGGAGCGGATCGAACTCAGGACTGTAATCACAATATAGAATGCCTAACGAGTAGTCAGTAAGAGATACAATAACACTACTGCTATGACGAAATTTCCCGTACACCGAAGGTACGGATGGAAGTTGTCAACAACCCGATCATGAGCGGGGTTGTTAAATGTGGATGAAGATACATAACCAAGCTTAACGGTGCGGGGTACGTCAGCCAGCTCTGAAGACGTACCAGGCAAAGTTTACTTTGCTGCGGTCAAAAAGTTTGGATAAACCTGTACGACATCAGTGCGGGGACGGCTGAATAACCACTTTTTGGCATGGCCGGCAGATCCGGCGAGTCATCCACCAAAGAACATCGCTGCCTCTACATCTGTAGAATCACATTTTCAGGCCAGGAAAGGCCTCACCGCAAGTTCGTGTTCCGAGTTAGTTCTTGATATATTCGTGAATAATATCCAAAAAGTTCCAAAAATGTTCCCGCAACAACGGGAGATACAAAATTGCTTTAGTGCCGTGGGTTGGATTACTGCTGGTTACTGGAGAGAAACCGACAGAAACCGAAATGATCTGCGTGATGCCTGTCTTGCTGATCGTAACTGACACACGTCCAACCTAATCGGCCCCTGGCCGAGGATGCTCTCAAGCTCTGGATCCCGTCTCCTTTTATACTACTCGTGAGGCCACAGGCGCAGGCTCCAACCAATCATCGCTCGAGCATCAGCCAATCAGCGCGTAACTAATAATAACGCAGTCGAATGATCTAAAACATTCTAGAAGTTCTCCATACACGTGGTTATGACGTCACAGCAATACCTTGAAGATAATCAAAAGGGGTTTTCCGTAGATAACTTAACCGATTTTGAAATGGTTTACAGATTTGGAAAACCCGTCGAATTCTGGTCTTGATTAATGCCAAATTCGGCGGGAACAAGTTATTAAAAAGGATTACATTGTACCGTCTAGGTACACTAAAAGCGTCATCCTATCTCGGTCGTAAATTACGCGCTCTGTCAAAAATAGTATTAAGCATGCGCATGCGCACTATGCGCTTTAATGAACGTAGTCATTTTTATAACGTGATCTCTCTCATAGGCTTATATACGCCTATAGCTCTACCCAGCGGGGCGTGTTCAGGGAACGAATCCAGGACAGGCAGTGTACCCAGCTTAGCTGGTACAGCCGGTATCGAACTGGTCGATCTGAACTACAGCACCATCCCCGGACACCGATGGCCAGACAACATTTTTCCAATGATGCACTATTATACAAGATGTGTAGTACATCACCGTGGTCTGTAAACGTCGCCCAACAAACATGGTCCATGTTTGGTCATATGCTAAGGATGCCATGGGACATCAGTGAAGTACAGTCGGCACACATCTGTACAATCCACCTTTTTAGATAGGCGTCTTACAGGCTTCAGTTATGGCATCTTAGAGATATTGACGACAGGTCTAACATCCAACATCTATTATTCAGCACAGCGTGTCTTGGAATTCGCCATACTGGGAATCAATAAATACAAAGTCAGGAGAGGACGGCATTGCTTAAATTTATTAAGCATGCTTCAAGGTGACCTAATAAAGCAGGACTCGGTACAATCAATTCAAGTATCGATCTGAGGAAGCTAAAGATTTTGGCTGACGACAAGACATGGTGGCCAAAAGCGAAGATGGACTGATTGCAGCTGTAGGATGTTTCTACTACAACAGCCGCAAAATACAGTAAACATACATATCAGATGGGAAAAGCACAGGACCGAGCACAACCCCTTGTGGAATATGACTCAGCATCGAGTCGAACTTGACCAAAGAATCAAGACATTTCCAGGGCATACCATTCGGAATTTAATCATAATTACTCGGATTCAGTAAACCCTCAGCGTACTTCTACATGTCATCATACAGAACATCAGAAAAATTTGTCTCTCAAACAGCCGAATAAAACAGCTGATATTTATAAGTCTTATTAAAGCTGCACTACAAAAATAAACAGTAAAAAAGCTGATTCTCCAATCTAATCACTTTCCAAATAAACGCGACGACACTACTCAGAATTTAGCCATAACCGATCAGTAAACACTTTTGCGCTCATATAATCTCCAGGAGACGCAATATCATGCCATTTCTGCAACAGATCAGCTTTGAGACCAATAACGGCTGCCCTCAGTCACAAGCTATACATACCTGTCAGCCTCTAGTCAGCACAGAAGGTAGGTTCTAACCTTACTTAAATATGATAGCGTCTCTGACATAGAGGGAGACTGTACATAAAAAACCTTTTCAGTCTTGGCAATATTCTCAGAGACATCAGTCCATCTATATCATCTCTCGTCCACATCACCATTATAACTTCTTCCACACCATAGACGGTGAAATCGTAGTAGGCCTAACTATGTGCATTGAGCCTTTAGATCTTGAACTATAGTTTGATATCATGAACCTTATGCATGCCTATCGATTCTTTTCAAACAGTTTATTATAGTTATCATCGTCCAATGATCTCTTTTAATCTCGAGTAATGTTTTAACCAAGTTATTATTCATTTATTGCCCATTGAACTGTTTTAATTCTACTAATTCTTACGGAACTATTTTAGTCATGAAGCTGGACAGTTTGATCAATCTTCATTTAACAATTTTAAACCAAGTTATCATTGGCCATCGAGCAGTTTTTATCATTTTAATTTTACCAATCATCAAGTGATCTCATATCAACTATATACAGCGACTTTTACTTATCATCGTATATGATCTTAGCTATTCACTACAATTCTATCATACAGGTTAAAGACAACCTGTTCACAGCTTATTGCCATTCTATTTATTCCTATTGAAAGCGGTTATTAACTAGCCTTTTACTCATCAAACCATTTGAAGAATAGCCCACCAGCCACCAATTATATTTACAAGGCTATTCAGCCAGCAATTAAAAAATATGTTAATGCAGAACTTGCACAAATTTTCGTGGTAAAACTACTGAACTATTCTACCCAAGTTACTAAGTGACATAATGGATTTGCGTACATCTACATGTTACCTGCATTGCTGCTCGTACTCATTGGACTCTGCTCCTTATCCTCACATAGCATTCTTCATTGCAATCTAGATATGGACTCGTCCTTGGCTAAAACGAGTAAAGCTGTACTGTCATCGAGTATCATGAACTCTATTCTGCAGTATAATCCTACTAGCATCCCTGGCACCATGTTGAATTCTACCGAGGTAGCATCGAGGATCACTAGCCATGAGCCAAGACGGAGTTCAAGGATTAAGTCAGCCAATCCCAAATTTTGTACAGGTCAGACATCACCGTCACAATCAATGAGACAATGCACCCTGAATAAACCAAAAGCCCTGGAGAAGAAGCTATGCCACACTAGTCGCAGTCCATTATCAGTCGACTGGAGGGATTCTAACAATGGTTACATAACACTCTCAGCTGCCTGTCTTGAACTATTCAAATTAAGCATTTTGAAATTTATCGAGATAAAGGAAGACAAATTCTATTTGCTTGAGCGTAATGACAGATTGGACAAGGATGGTGCTTTAGTGAAGATCCTACTGAAGATAGGGAAGACTAAATCATACGCCACGTGCAGTGTATCGATATACAACACATCATCTGGAGCTCTAATTAATGGGAAACTTGCCCCAGCATTCATAGAATCCGTCTTCCCCTCCTTCTCGACCTGGATAATCAATCAAGACCTTCAAGTTATAGATAAGCAACTACAGAGAGACGTACAAATAGCACTCTCATCACATGCGACATATAGTAAGACCACCAGCAAATTCAGCTCAACTACCAGCAGCGAATCGGTCAGTCGGTCAAACACAACAGATTCTGATATTGTTTTTTTGCCCAGTCTGTAAGGACACAGCATATTTCGAAACAATACAATGTGACACATGTCTAGACTGGATCCACTACAAATGCACTGGCCTGGACAAAGAGAGGGCAAACAAAATCCCACAAAGCTCACCGGACAACTGCATACTATGCATGGATAACCTCCTATACTCAGATAGTCAACAATTATATGGCATCGCCGCAGCAATACGATCACAGACTATTACTCCAGTGATAGATCAAGGGGCTATTGTCTCTACTTCCCGCTCTACAAACCTCATGGCAACTCTAATGCCTAATTCAATCTTTTCTACAATGCAATCAAAAAACTGGAAAATAACTCCTCCAACCACTGCAGTCATGATGTCTGGTCCACCAGCTCTATTAACAGACATAGTAACTACCTAAAATCCAGACCCACTTAGTGATGCAGAACCATCTGTATCCCCAGCCCTTGCGCCCAATGCAATCATGGCGAAGACCTCTGAAGCCTCGGAAACTACTCTAAATTCAATCTCTCAAAGCAATATCGAACAGCTTTCAATACCATTAGTCATATCGTCCAATGCAGTCATGGTCACTACATCTGAAAACTGCAAACCAACACAAGACCGTCCAAAAATTGCAGCGAAGGTGACTATGAGTCGTCAAAGCCGCAATTCAAATACTGAGACACTTAGTAACCAGCTAATGCAACAGAAATCCTTTATTGCCTTACTCGAGCAAAAAATCCGAGACCAGGAAAGAACAATTACTGTACTCAGTACCTGTAACACCTTAATTGGTTCAGTTTCTAGCTCTACCATCAATCCACCATCGGTCATAGAACAATCTAATCAAGCCAGTCGACTTAACATCATAGAGAGGCAGTTAAACCTGCTATTAGATCACCAGAGACTGTCACAATTAGCCTCTATAAATACAACTCTGCTAGCCCAAAGCACAGCTCAGTCACATAATGGAACATCTCAGTCACATAATGGAACATCTCAGTCAACAAACTCGTCAGATACTCCATCGCCAACATGCGATCAACCACATCAGGCCATTCCTGCTGCTCTCCCGGCTACCTATCATCATCTGCTACTTACCTCACCACCTCCGCCAACATCATATCAGTACCCAACCAGCATCCCACCACCAGTACTATCATCTTTCTGTCATCATCTGCCTTTTGTCTCAACTTCTGTTCCACCACCTGCGTATCATCATCTGCCCTCTATGTCACCATCTGTCACAGCTCCTGGGTATCACCAGTTACCTAACATCCCTCAACCTGTATCACTATTTATGCAACATCAGCCGCCATATGTTATGCAACGTCATCCTATACCTATCTCTCATTACCTTCCACCTCCTGGATATGAGCAGCTGCCTTATATACCTCGAACTGTAGCGCCATTGGTGCATTATCAGCCGCTTGTACTCACATATCAACCACAACCGTGTGTATCCTAGCTTAAACAACCCACCAATCTTACACATCGACATCAAAAGCAGAATCAACAAGTGCAGCAATCAACAATCCAGTCTGAGCCGTCAGAAAGAAATTCAACTCGGACATATATCCAAGAACCATACAACCGAAAATCAAGAACAGCAGACAATAATCATCGATCTGAAAATCAGCCTAGGGCGCAACAACACCATGGCCATTTTCAAACAACCCCTCGCGCAGAGGCTCTATCTCATGCTCGATCTCCAGTACACAACTGCACCAGAAACCGACAACACCAAGTATCCAGACAGAACTTACAACACAAAAATGTGCAAAGACCATCACAAGCCACATTTGCCTCTTACCCAATACAGTCCCCCACTGTATCTAAAGATGATTATCCAGTGCCTAGTAAACACTGTATATCCAAGGTCCTACCATCAGCTGTTAAGAATACTGGCGTATATGCTAATACTATGCCACAGCATGCAGTTAGCTCCTCAAGATGCGATCTGGATCAGCTTGACTCTCAAATGGAACCAGATTTAAGTAACTTAGCTGAGGCGAATATAACCTATACAGTACAGAATCCTCAGGCAACACGGTCTTTTTTAGAGTCTCCCGGCCCCAAGAAAACACCCCCAGACACATTCCCGGCAATGGAAATAGAAAAAAGGAACATCTAAGATGCTTAACATTTAACATCGCAGGTATTCACGAAAACGTGCCATACCTAAAAGAGTTGATGCACAATCATGACATCATTTGCCTCCAAGAACACTGGCTCTGGCATTACGAAAAATCAGCAATTGAATCATATCTCAACAACTTCAACTACTTCGTCATGTACGTCGACACGGACAACCATACTTGTAAATTTGAGAGGAGGAGGGATTATGGAGGAGTTGCAATAATCTGGAGGAAAAATATTGATCATACAATAAAACGGCTGCCGGATGGTAATGAGAGAATTATTGCCATTGAAGTGTTAGGCTTTCCACAGCCTTATTGCATCTTAAATAACTATATGCCAACTGCCGGTTATACAGACTCAGCAAAGAACCACGCTGAATGCCTGGACATTATACTACTGATTATAAGGGGAAGATCATTAATGTAAATTATAAACAGTAATGGCCCTAAAACTGAGCCCTGTGGTATACCACTTGTTATGTCTGTTGGTTTAGATATGATTCCATTTATAACTACTTGTTGCTGCCTTCCGGTTAGAAAGGATTGGATCCAGTTTAACAAACTACATTCTATGCCGTATGTAGTTAGTTTTTTAATTAGACGTTTATGTGGAACCTTATCAAATGCTTTCATGAAGTTGCAGTAAATCACATCAATCATACCACCCGTGTCCAGAGTCAGTAGCCATTTTACAAGAACAGTCAAAAGTTGAAGAACTGTTGATTAGCCGCTTATTATTAATCCTAAGATGTTCCATACTCATGTCTTTAATAACAGGTTCCATTATTTTACAAACAACAGATGTTAAGCTAATTGGACGGTAATTGTCTGGTTTGGTTTTTATCTCCTTTTTGAAAATTGGTGTGATGTTTGCATTTAACCAGCATTGTGATAATGTTCTTAGGCTTAGTGATTTATTAGAAAGAATTGATAGTGGTGGGCTTAGTTCGTAGCTTAGTTCATAAAGGAATCTTGGATGGAGTTTATCAGGCCCGGGTGACTTAGAAGTGTTGAGATTCACACGTTTTTTTCTTATAATTTCATGTGCGATCTTTAATGTACCCATTGGCACGTGATCTCTACAAGGAATAGTTGGGGAATCATTGTCAGGTTCTGTTGTAAATACTGATCTGAAATAGCTGGCTAGGATGTCTGCCTTCTCTTTATCCGCTTTAAGTCACTTTTTCCCTACAATCATTACAATGACACTACAGACTTGCAGTATTAAATCCATATTATGACCCTACTACCACTGAGGTTGCCGATGACCCATCCCCCGTCTGAACCCTTTCGAATTAAATCTACCTACACTTAGCCATGATGACACTAGAATTCACTTAAATATATCTGCACCGACTTGCGACTGTATCCTTCCAAAGACATTCAATGACAACTTAACAGAGAACAAAGAACACATATCATTTTCACTTCCATTCATTAATATGAAATCTCTCATGAAGAACATCGACAAGTTACATCGTCTCCTAGATATGAGTACACATGAATTTGGAATTATTGGAATTACTGAGACATTTATACATGCAAATTCACCTACTAATCTCATAAATATAAAGAATTATACATTTGTTGAAAAGCACAAAAGCACAGGCAGAGGAGGTGATGTAGGCACGCATATTAAAGAAAATATCCAATTTATTGAGCGTGATGGTCTCTCTCATATAGAAGAATATATTCAAATAATGTTTATCGAAATACAAAAACCGAAAGGCAAAAATAGAATTATAGGTACAATTTATAAATCACCCAAAGGCGATAAGGAACGTCTAATTGAAATACTAGGAAAACTTTGGAAACAATTCAGAAGGAAAACAAAACAGTCTACCTCATGGGTCACTACAATATTGACCTGATGAGACAAGCTTGCTTTCACATGCAAAATTTTACAAACTTACTTAATGCTCATTCATTCTATCCAACCGTAACTAAACCGACTAGAATAGGTGATGTTTCGGCTACAATTATTGATAATACATTTAGCAATAACATTAATTTCAGTAATAAAACAGAAGTAGGAATTCTTGTAACAGACACATCAGATCACCTACCAATTTTTCTTCTTGAAAGACAGCAGACCTGCACAAAACCATTTAAATATGAAAAAATTAAGCGCAGAGAAATAAATCAGGTCAATATTGAAAAATTTAAAAGAAAAAAATTAGGTAGATTGGCATACTGTTACAGACATACAGTGCTGTGAGAATGCCTACACTAAGTTCCACGACATTTGCACCAGAGTTTTCGAAGACAAGCTTCCCATGAAGGAAAAGAAAAAATTCAAACACAACCCGGCTAAGCCATGGCTAACAACTGGCCTAATAGCTGCCTGTCATAAAAAACATAAACTTTATTTGACATTTATCAAATGTCAAACAAAGCATAACGAACTGAAATTTAAGAAATATAGAAACAAGTTGGACCAAATAATAAGAACAGCCAAAAAGCCTATTACCACAACAAATTTGAACAATGTAAGAATGATAAAAATGTAACATGGAAAATAATTAAATCACTTTTAAATAAAAACAATGGTAAAGCACAACAAACACAGTTTCTTTATAACAACAAATTAATAACTGATGACTTTGAAATTGCAACAGGATTCAATGATTATTTTGTTAATTATAGGTCCAACACTTTCAGATAAAATCAAATCATCATCCTGTAGCAAATATAGTGATTACCTCACAAGCAACTATAAATCCTCTTTTTTCGCTAACCCAGTCAGCAATGAAGAAATTTTTAACATTCTTAACAAACTGAACCCTGCAAAAAGTGGTAGCCTCGATGGATTTAAGTGGAGTATTTTCAAACACTGAACCTTAGACCTACTAATACCCCTCAAGCACATTTGTAATCTATCTATCACGCAAGGCATCTTTCCATCAGAACTAAAAGCTGCACGAGTAACACCTATATACAAAGCAAAGGATTCATCTAACTTCACAAACTATGGGCCTGTCTCAATACTTCCACTCTTCTCCAAATTAATGGACGACTTATGTATAATCGACGTATTAGCTATTTAGACAAAAAGTCAATCCTGTATACATCACAATACGGGTTTCATGAAAAACACTCAACAATGCTAGCACTAATTGATATGACAGAAAAAATAATTGATTTAATTGAAAAGAAAAAACACATAATAGGCATTTTCTTGGACCTTTCGAAAGCTTTTGACAGGATCAACCACTCTATTTTACTCGAAAAACTTGCCTACTATGGAATCCGAGGAAGTGCACTCAACTGGTTTCAAAGCTACCTAAATGAGAGAACACAATGCGTGCAATTTAATGCAACCTGCTCTGAAAATAGGAGACTAACTTGCGGTGTTCCTCAGGGAATCCATCCTTGGCCCTCTGCTGTTCCTCTTGTATATATGAATGATCTGCCCAATGTATTCAAACACATGTCCCTAATACGGTACGCTGATGACACCAATGCCTTTTGCTCTGATGAAGATATAATTACTTTATAGAAAAATGTAAATGAGGAAATGGAAGAAATTACTAACTAGTTTTCATTAAATAAGCTGTCATTAAATGTGGATAAAACAAACTATATGTTATTTTCAAAATCTAGAGAACATATAAATAAGGATATTCTGAAAATTTATATCAACAAACAAGAAATTAAAGAGGCCCCATACGCAAAGTTTCTAGGAGTATATTTGGATAAAAATCTGACCTGGGTCAAACAAATTGAGACAACTACTGCGAAAGTAGCAAAAGGAATGGGTGTCATTCAAAGATTAAAACCATATATGACACATGACATGGTTAAAACACTGTACAGCACCTTAATCCTTCCACACCTCACATACTGCAATGTCGTTTGGACTAACACCTATAAAAACAAAATATTTAAAATTCAAAGCCTCCAAAAAAGAGCATTAAATTATTTTCTCGACCAGCAGAAGGCCAAGATACGTTTAAAGAAGAAAAACTACTTAAACTTATTGACATAGGTAAATCCCAAATGTTAACTATTGTGAAAAATTTCCATCACAACACCCTACAGAAATCCATAGCCCCATTCTTTGTGAACAATATTAACATCCACCAACATAACACTAGAAGCAGACATGGGAAAACATAGAATATCAATTACAGCCACTCAATTATGGAATAACATTAAACAGGAAACCCGAGACAAAATACTGACAACAAAATCATTCAAGAAAATAATAAAGGATTACTTAATTAACCCGTATTAGTGTATTAGTGCTTATACCACATCTTCTACTACTACTACTACTACTACTACTACTACTACTACTACTACTACTACTACTACTACTACTACTACTACTACTACTACTACTACTACTACTACTACTACTACTACTACCTTCCCACTCTAATCTACCCACTACGACTGGATGTTTTCAACTGCTAACAACTATCAAATTTTCGTATTCAGTAAACATAAAACCAAGCTACTGGATGAGCAGGAGAATGAGCACTGTGCCCTCCCCTCCCTCCCCGCCCTTGCCTAAGGATGCTCCCCTCCAGCCAGCATCCTGTAAACATCTTATCAACTGCACAAATACAGCACAGCTCGAGGATGACCTGACATACTTCTAAACAAAAACAGTACCTTGTTGTTAGAATAATTTAAAAATCAGTGTGAGAAATGTTCTCTTGTATGTTTTGAATGTGGGTGGATTGGAGGACATTGCTGCATATGGCAACAGTGGCCTCCAGTTCAATTATATTCAACACATTCAACAGAACCTTTTTATTTTACTATTGAGATGAACTGGTTATTTCTGAGATGTACTGTATAACCAAAGTCAACCAAAAATATAAATGATGTGTTGTAATGTAAAATCACCACTACAACTACTACTACTTAGACATGTATTAATTTTTTATTTAATTTGTCTACGTCCTCTGTTTGTATGCTACTGCCCTGTTTAATTTATTTATATAGATGTATGTATATATGTGTAAGGTGTCCGCCAATACAATAGGTATTGTCTTCGGCGGACAACCTAGTTGAATCCACAATTTATATATATTTTACGACTGAATAAATAATCTTGAATCTTGAATCTTTATCATTTTTGTAAATAACACTTCCATATCATGCTCAATGCTATTAGGTATTTGCAGATCTGGAATACCTGTTAATTTACAGTACAGTTAATTTACTTCTCATGAATTTTCATGAACTTTTCCGGGTGATGGGATATTATCTATCACTTCTATGTGGGTGCTCCAATCTAGTGGAGGAATATACGGAAACAGAGCAGAATATTAATTATCGGGCAACGCTGCTTTTATACTTAATTGCCAGAATGTAACAGCTGTTTTTAATCTACCCTTTACCTTTTTTACATTCATATCTATTAAATTTATGGAATAGAAACAATTAAACAGGTAATATGTTTTCCGCATATCAAAATGGAATGATGTTTCCGAATGATGATCAATGTTTGATATTTGTTTATCCGATGGAATTGGCCAATGTACATCTTGTTACCTAATTTCGTAAGTTAACCCTTTGAACCCTGAATATATTTTTGGCGTCTACCCAATATTCCGACAGCCCATTAGTCCGACGATGGATGACCCATTGGTCCAAAAGCCCATTAGTTCAACATCCCATTAGACCAGTCCTACAAACAGTGTTTGAAACGGGTTTAGTCAGCCAAAGCCCAATCCGTATCATAACCTGACGGGATGAATACAGTATACACTGCTTTATTTAGCAGACAAGGTGACGGTCAAACGTACCATATATTGGCAAGTGAGCAGGGTGGCCTGATTGCTAATCACGCAATTTTTGTGTGAGTATTAAATTTGTGCAAGAAACAGGCTGCTCCACCCACTTGCCCATACCTATGATACCTTTGACTAGTGTTGGGAATTGGTACTAATTTTGTGATTGATGATTGGTTTTGCATACTAACCGATGATCAATTAATGATCGATCATACATGTAGCATTTTCTCATTTTTACCCATTCAGAAATTTTGAATGCAATAATTATTGCATGTTCATGGATACTTAACCGTAATAATTTAAGAGATAATCTGTTGAATATTTTGAAACTAATTTAATTGGGAGCTGTTGCTGCCTTAGGCAGCAACAGTTTCCAGTCAAATAAGTTTCAAAATATGCAACAGGTTATTGGTATAGTGATTTTAACATTAGCACACTATTTCAGTGTGTTGAGAGGCTTAATGTCTTCGACTATGTACTCGTATGGAGTAATACTATGTTATATAGTTGTAAAAATTAAATAAAAATGGTATTGCCAAAACAAAAAAAATCTGCAGTTATTACACGACAAAAACATCCATTACCGTTCAATCACTACTTGCTAAATCAATTATCTGCATTTAGCTACCAGAATAAGATTTTTATGTCTGCATACACACCTCCCCATGCCTATTCCTATTAATATGGACTCAACCAGGCTAATGGTTAAGTCCATCTCCAGTATATTGACTGATATAAACTGGCACCAGTCTGTACTCACTCTATAGTGACGCCTGTCACTAAGCGCGCTTGCGCATGCGCACTGGGGCCCAAATAGGAAACGGATTCACTTTTCAATTATTCTTCAAGCAGAATAACTGCTCAAATATTATCCAGAGAGTTTTATAGCTTTGCGCTGTGTCAGCTATACTTTGAGAGTACTTCATATTGATAACTATGCCTACTATGAAGTCTATCTTCCCTAGGTTACGTTTAGGAAGTATATTCGTGGTTATATTGAATTTTATAACTATGTATATAAATGTTACCGGTTTTCGTGAGGGTACTAACGTTTTCGTGGTAACAATCTTACTATACCTATATCATCATCATCTTAAATCTCTAGTGTACTCCAAGAGCCCTTTATCACTTTTCAATTAGTGCATTATAAGGAATTACATATATTCCCCTATGAAAGTTTGTTTCTTGTCGTTAGGGATTTGTTAACAAATTTGAACTTTCCCGCCTTTCTTAGAAATGCGTTTTTTATGTTTCTAGACTCTTTTTAATGAAATACCAAGCTGTATGCTTCATTGTTCCCTTTTTTTCATTTTTAGAAACTGTTAAATCGACCGATAAGACAAAATGCACGTCATCCAAGTGTGATCGTCTTCACACTGCGGAGTATGGAGGACATGTGTGTTCGAAATGCACCTTGTGCACCCCCACAGCGATGTGTGGGATTTGCAAAGGGTGGTCGGCATCGGTTGCTAGGACCTTTTTTAAGGATTTGGCCACTAAACAACCGCTGCCCTCTGGTCGATCTTCCCCTACCTCCGTTGCTGGTAAGACAAAAGCTGTGTCTTTTGCAAAAACTAATGTGTCTAATCCATCAGCAACAGAGTGGGGGTGGGGGTGGAGCCTCTCCGGCGAATTCTGGAGCTGTTTTGGCTTTATTTGCTAGGTTTAAATCCTTCGCTGCTGTCTTGACTAAGTCGTTAGATGAAAGAATTTCTTCTTCCATCCTGGAGGCCGACAAACAGGAAGTTTCTTCTGATTCGGACAATAGCCTGAGGGCTAGCGGGCATACCCGCAAATGGGGGAAAACTGATTCCTCTTACGTCCATGCAAGAAATCAGGTCTCCAAAACAAAAAAATAGAGCGAAAAAGCTCTCGAAGGTCACCGGATCAAACCCACATTAGTCTTGAGGGTTATAGGCATAACCCTCAAGCCATGGTGGCAGCGGCGGAAGCCCCGTTCAAAAGCCTTATGCTAATGCCAAAATTTCGGCCATACCGGTCGTCAAAATTGTTCATAGGTCGCCTATAGCCAAAAGTCTTCAATCAAGCTTTTCTAGTACTTCCGGTTCAGTTGTAGTAGATTCGGGTCCTCGGGACTCAGGTTTACTTCCGTTTTCCGGATCTGCTTCCGTTCCTTCCGTATCCGGTCTGACTTCTGGTTTTACAGGACATCCGGGTCTTCAAGATCTGGTTCCTACTTCCGCTTCCGGTTTTAGCAGCGCTTCCGGTCATACCGGATATCCGGGGTCTCTGGACCCTTATTATTTTTTGTCTTCCGGTAGAAGCGCTTCCGTTTCCGGTTTGGATTCCGGTCTGTACACTTCCGCTTCTGGTTCTAGGGGTATACTTCCGGGTCATTCAGATCCGGATAGACTTACGACTTCCACTTCCGGTTGGGATGTAACTTCTGGGATAGCGAATGAACATAGTCGGTTAGTCTTGACTAAGAAATTATCCGAGCATCAACTTACGCTTCCATTTTCAGTTTCTTCTTTAGATTCGGGGGAATTTTTCAGTGTATAGGCGTAAGGAGTGTGATGATAGGAGTTTTGTAGGTTCTGGTTCTGATTTTTCTCACAGAAATTTTTCTCATGATTCTTTAATTTCCAATTATGGTTCTTTCCCGCTGTCTCAGGTAGTTGAGGTTGATTTGTCTTCTCCTTCCTCTGCTCCTTCTTTTTGTGAGGCTGTTTTGAGTTCATCTGCCTCGAGGTCTCCCTCTTTCTCTTCCTCCTCGCATCCTCCAGGTTTTAATCCTATTCCTTCTTCCTCATCTGCCTCTTCTCTTTCAGCTAAAGATTTCTCTTCCAGTCATGTGTCTAATTCGTCATCTCTTTTTCAATCATCTATTCCTCCTCCTCCGGGCTTCTCCCGTCTTTCTTCATCTATTGGTTCTTCTCAGGGATCATTAGATCATTCTCCTTCTTCTCCATCTGTTCTTCCAATTTCTTCTCTTCCTCTTTCTTCCTCTTCTGCCTCTCCTTCTTTTGATCATCTTGATCCGATTGTTTCCGTTGTTCTTTCTCCTGAGTTAGAATTTCAAATTGTTGATTCAGGTTTAGATTTCTCTTTGTTTTCTGTGGTTAGGGATTCTTCTCTCGATTGTTCTTTTGTTTCAGCTCGTTTTTCGATCCCCTCGAGGTTTTCTGCCAGTGCTCTGGTTCATCCTTTCTTGTCTTCTAGTCAGGATCATGGTAGGGATTCTTTTCCTTCTGATCAAGCTTCTTCCTTTCCTGAGTCTGCTAGAAGATCCTGTTCTCCTATTTCCTCTAGAGCGGGTGAATCTTTAGTTTCAGATGATTCTTCTCTTCTCTTCTCTTCTTCCTCTCCTAATCATTCTTCTCTTCCATCAGTTCCCAAGTCAGTCAGGGCCAGTGATCTGAAGAGGTTTTGTCCGGTCAGAGCCTCTTCGGAAGACTGGTCCATGGCTCACAGGTGGATCGCCTTTACTCTTTCTCTTCCTCTTAAAGAGGAATTTGCTATTGACCCTCCTTCTTTCGGGTCTGCTCACTCTACGTCTGATTCTTCTTCTTCCTCTCCTCAAGTTCTCCCTATTGACAACTTAGTCGTAGATATGCTGGATTTCTTTGTTAATGATGTTAACTGTAAGGAGTTTTCTCTTTCTTCTAAATATGATGCTCCTGTTCAAGTTCCCAAAGAGGATTATTTGAAGGTTGCTACTCCTCAGTCTCTTTCTGGTTCCTCTTGGGATGTTCTTTCCTCACATTTAAAGGAGTCTTCCAAGGTTGAGCATTCCACTGATCTTTTTAGATGGGAATCTGTTTGCAGATCTCAGCTTAAGTCGGCCAATTTCCTTGCTCTGTTATCTGAAGCTGCTCTTAAAGCTCAAGAATGTGGTGATCAGGTTCCTTTATCAGTCTTTCATTCCTTGGCAGATCTGTATCGTGGTTCGCTCAGTTCAGTCTGTAGATCTTTGGGATTCATTACCTCTAAGAGAAGGTCCAGGAAGCTCTCTGAGGTTCAGATATCTATTTCTTTGAAGAATAGTCTTATTTCAGCACCCCCGTTTGGTCAGGATATATTCGGACAGTCGGCTCCCAGTCTCATTCATGCAGAATCTGAGCGCCTGAAGGCCTCTAGGGAGCTTCAGGCTCAGATTTCCTTTGCTAATCCTTCTTCGAAAAGAGATGTTTCTTCAGTGAGGAGTCCGAATTCATCTCTTAGAAGAAAGAGCCTCAAACCAGACCAATTTGGGTCTTATCCCTCTAGGATTATTAATAATTCTAACCGTTCTTCTTCCAATATTCAAGATCGATCCGTGGAGGAGGATCGCTTTGATTCCATGTCCTCTCATCGTTCTAGGTCCCAAGGGAGGCAGTCTTTCTCTCCTTGGGCGAGAGGGGGTCAGTCCCTTTCTCGTCGTCCTAGTTCCAGGTCCAGAGGTCGTTCTTCCTATAGAGGGTATCAGGGAAAGAGTTTGAAGGTATGGACTATTCCCGGGTAAGTCCAACCTTCTCTCTTCCTTTAATCATCCCTCCCCCTCTTCTTGTGCCTTTGGATCAGTCAGTCCACTGCCTTTTACCCAACGTGCCAGGAGGAGGGCGCCTTTCTCTGTTTTGGGAGAATTGGCAGGCCCTCATTCAGGACTCCTTGCTAGTTTCTCAGATACGTTAGGGTTATGCACCGTCGTGGATCCGTCATCTTCCTCTTCTTTCTGTTCTTCCAAAATGGACACCAATTCCATCCAATCCAGAAAAATTGGTTGCCTTGGAAGAGGAGTTGGAATCCATGATTGTCAAGAGGGCAATAGAAGAAGTTACCCACTGGAGAGTAGACCCGGGCTACTATTCAATCATCTTTTTAGTTTGCAAGAAAACAGGAGGTTGGCGTCCTATAATAAATTTGAAGAAGCTAAATCTTATGATTCTTACTCCCAAGTTCAAGATGGAGACAATCTCCCAGATCATTTCCGGTCTAGATCAGGGGATGTGGATGTCTTCCATCGATCTAAAGGACGCCTACTTTCATGTTCTCATTCACCCTTCCTTCAGAAAATTCCTGAGGTTTGCTTACAAGGATCGAGTTTGGCAGTTTCGCGCCATGCCCTTCGGCCTGACCACGGCTCCTTTTCTTTTTGCTCGCCTAGTCTCAGCCGTGGCAGGAATTTTACACCGTCGTTCTATCCATCTTCACGTTTATATAGACAATTGGTTGGTAAAAGCAAAGTCATCCTCAATTCTCTCAGGAATTCTTCCAGAGGTTTGCAGTCTGGCATGCAACATAGGGTGGATTTTAAATCTAAAGATTCTTTAGCCTAGTTCCATCTCAAATCTTCACGCATCTAGGCGTTTCTTTCGACCTGGCCCGGGGTCTAGTCTTTCCCTCAGATCCAAGGATAGAGGCTTTATCAGTGGCAATGGATATCCTGTCTTCTTCTCTCATGGTCAGAGCAAGATTTCTGCTAAGAGTGGTAGGTTTGATGGTCAGCGTAGAGAATGTAGTTCCTTGGGCGGCGCTGATGAGAAGACCCTTCCAAATGTATTTAATGTCTCTTTGGAAGCAGTCGGTTCACTCTATTTACCATCCGATTCCCATCAGAGAACACTTGATTCCTCATCTAGATTTTTATTAAAGGATCGTTCTCTGCTTCTGATGGGTGTTCCACTGGTAAAGTCCTCCCCTCAAGCGATTATCTTCACAGACGCTTCTCAGGAGGGATGGGGAGCGGTCTGGGACTCCCTGTCGGTTTCCAGTCTTTGGTCCCTGGAGGAGTCGGCAGCTCATATCAACATACTGGAATTGTGGGCTGTCAAGAAGGCTCTCCTTTCATGGTCGGATCTTGTGATAGGTCTCAAAGTCTCGATTCGGTCGGACAATTCGACAGTGATTTCTTATATCAACAGGCAGGGGGTGTACAAGGTCATCCTCCTTTGTCTAGAAGTGTGGAACCTTCTCTTATGGTGTCGCAAGAATCAGATTTTTCTAGTGTCTTCTCATGTCCCAGGCAGTCTGAATTTTCTTGCGGACCAACTGTCACGTCCCAGCAAATTCGCCTACAGAATGGCAGTTAAAGAGGTCGGTTGTCAAAGCGATTTTCAGTGTTATGGATCGTCCTCTAGTAGATCTGTTTGTGACATCTCTGAATGCCCAGATCTCCTCTTACATGTCTCCTTTTACGAACAGTCAAGCCCTGGTGGTGGATGCCCTGTCTCAGTCCTGGACAGGAATGTTCGCCTATCCGTTCCTTCCAACGATTTTGATTCCATTAGTGTTGAAGAAGGTCAAAGATTAAATCTGCGAGATTCTCTTAATGGCTCCCTTTTGGCCAAAGAGGATTTGGTTTGTAGACCTTCTAGATCTCCTGGTAGACTTCCCTCCTCTTCTTCCAGTCTCCCAGGATCTTCTGTCTCAAGTAAGAGGTCTTTGTCTTCATCCAAACCCAGAAATCTTCAATCTGTGTGTTTGGAGAATATCGAAACTAAAGTCTTCGAGAATAAGGTGTCTTCAAGATCTCAGGAAATTATCGATTCTGCCAGAAGAGAGTCGACCCGCAGAGTTTACAAGGGTCGACTTAAAATTTTTGGAGAATGGTGTTCAGACCAAGGTCTCGTCCCCGATTCGGTTTCTATTCCCCAAGTATTAGACTTTTTGATTCTTTATGTTTATCAGCTAATACGGTTAGGGGGTATAGATTTTCTCTGGCATCTTCTCTTCCTTGCCTTCTGAATACCGATGTCAAGGACACTAAGTTTTATTAGAGGGCTAGGCAATATTCGTCCTCCGATAGCTAAGCCTTTACCTTCATGGAATTTGGCTTTGGTTCTTCAAGTACTGGCAGGTCGCCATTTTGAACCTATTTCCTCTATTAGTATTAAACTTTTAACTTTTAAAGCTGTTTTTCTTGTTGCTGCTGCCTCTGCTAGAAGACGTTCAGAGATTCATGCTCTTTCTGCTGAAAAGGACAGATTTATAATTTCAGGAGACGGTTTAGTTTTATATCCCAGAAGGGATTTTTTATCTAAAACTCAGTCTAGCCCCTTTCCTGCTAGTCCGATCATTTTAAAATCATTATTGTCTTTTTCGCCATCCGACAAATTCTGGTGGCCTGTTAGGGCATTAAGAATGTACAAACAGCGAACCAATTTTAAAAGAGTTGATCCATCCCATTTATGGGTTTCCTATGCGGAAGAGTTAGCTAAGCCGGTCTCAAAGTCTACAATTGCCAGATGGATTTGTGAGACAATTAAGCTTTGTTATGAGATAGCTTCTCCGGATCAAATTAATCTCTCCCATATTAAAGCTCACGATGTTAGAGGTATGGCCACCTCTTTTGCGCTTTTTGCCGGTTCGTCTTTAGATGAAGTCATGCAGGTGGCAGGATGGAAATCTGAATCCACTTTTAGAACTTTTTATCTGAAAGATCAGAGTGCAGCAGCCTCCTTCTTTCGTAATATTGCGATTTTAACCAAAAAAAGCTGAAGACCATTTGCCAAGCACATCCCGCCATTTTCGTTAAGACTGTGCGTCTGTAAGAAATGGTGAGAGTTTATTTTATTTTTTTATTTATTTCTTTAAGTTCAGGTTTTCCTTATTTGATAATCACGGTGTGATTGATTTAAATGCACTATTATGTTATGTTATTAACATTTGGATAAGATTGGTTTGATTTTTATCCTTGTTTGTTGATTCTCAAATCTCCCACCTAATGTTTAAGTGGGCCACTGACCAAATCTACGGGTTTAGCAAGTAGTGATTGAACGGTAATGGATGTTTTTGTGGTGTAATAACAACCCCCCACAGACCCCCCCCTTGCGGGTTGGTCTGTTGTTTTATTAACCACTATAAAAACATACTTACCGTTCAATCACTACGACCCGGCCTCAGCCACCCCGTGTGGAATGATTTGAGAATTTGCCTATAATATTTAGCACTTAAATTTAGAAAAGTGAATCTGTTTCCTATTTGGGCTCCAGTGCGCATGCGCAAACGCGCTTAGTGACAGGCGTCATTATGGGGTGAGTATAGACTGGTGCCAGTCTATATCTGTAAGTATGCTGGAGATGGACTTAACCAGTAGCCTGGTTGAGGGTCCATATTAATAGGAATAGGCATGGGGAGGTGTGTATGCAAGCATACAAATTTTATTGTGGTACGTAGCTAAATGCAGATAATTGATTTAGCAAGTAGTGATTGAACGGTAAGTACATACATATGTTTTTATAGTGGTTAATAAAAAACCAGACCAACCCGCAAGGGGGGTCTGTGGGTTTTTTTAATATTGTAAATTTATAAGCAGTCAAAATCGATTTCTGAAATCATGATCGATCTGTTGCTTGGACATGCAAACCAATCAATCATCGATCAAATCGATTAATTCAATTGGAACAACACTACTTTTGACCTTGTCTGCTAAATAAATCAGTATACTAGGACAAGATGGATGGCACACTGGATTAATTAATGTTAATGTATTGGCCGGTGTAGCAAGAATATCTGAAATATTTTGCAATAAAGTGTATATATTTCAATATAAGTCTAAATAAGGTACACGTGTGTGAAATTCTGGTGATGTTAGTGCAAAACTCAAGAAGCGAAATGAAGATCGGATTTAATTGCAGCTTTTTGTTATGCCAGAACCTGTAGCTCCTAGGTAGATGTAATGTTGTATGCGTACATTGGAGATACAGTACTGCAGGTACTATTAGTCTAGAATTAGTTGCAAAGTATTCAACAGTTTTTATATGATTACATTGAAAATGTCTCGTTGCAATACTGTATACACACAGGACCATATCTTGTGAAAACTACAACCAGGTCTGAAACTGGGTGGGTTTGTGGGTACGTAAGCTCACTGATAAGTCTATTGGAATTTGTGCACTCATAAATAAGTCTTCACATTTTCTCCGCTCTACAGCTGCTACATGTATATGCAAATAGTTTTAGAAAAGTTGGTTGTTTCACACAAGTTTTAATTGGAGTGATTCTAGGCCCGACCCCGTAGCAACCCATCATGGGGTGGGGTGAAGGGTGGTCCTGGTAGTCATCCGCCTGCAAATTTTGATATCTGAACGCTCTCAGATGACCTCTTCTGCATTTCCAGAGGTAAATATGGACCATCAGTTGTTTGTTAAATTATTACATTTTTACGTAAGTTTTATTTTTTTTTCATTTTCTCAAGAATTACAGGAGCCTACATACATCGCTTATCTACACTCTGGCTATGGCAAGTCAGTGAGTCCATATAGGTAGGAGGGATGCTCAACAGTAATAGTTCAAGTGGTCAATATAAATGTTGTTGAATACTTTGTAAATAATTGGACTTTGACTAAAATAACGTATTTCGTAAAAATTCCAAAATATTCAAAAGCATACAAGTTTCTATGAGTGCAGTGAAATTAAGGGTTAAATAATTAATGTTTTTAGCACATTTTATATTACAAATTGTAGATGACGTAAGAAATATGTTAGGGATTATTTTGAAAATAATATGACTCGAAGAAGTAAATGCTGAAGATTTTGAAATTAATTGTGGAATTTGACTAAAGTACCATGGTAAAGTGGCCAACAACAGCTTTTTCTAAAAAATTATTGATAATTATATCCAGCAGGATATCAGTTGTATGATTGCTTTGAAATCGAGTTAGCCATCATATAAAACACATTGAATATTATAATAAGGGAAAATTAATTACCTTTCCGGGATGTAGAAATTGTTTGAGTGTAGCCTTCATGACCATGTCGGTCACTTCTTCAGCACTAACTGATTGATTGCCAGCGACCATCAGTTAGTGCTGAAGAGGTGCCCGAGATGGTCACGAAAGCTACACTCAAACAATTTCTACATCCCGGAGAGGTAATTAATTTTTCCGTCTTATGAATCATCCTGGGATCGGGACTAACTTTTTCGGAAACATTGAAAATTAGTTTAGGACTTGTCAATGTTTTCTGTCCTTTGACCACGTCTCTACCACTAGACTAGACACTGGCACACACACACATCACACACACACACACTCTTTGTTTTTTGCTTCTTCCCTCACAGCTGCCCCCCCCCCCCCCCCCCCCCCCCCCCCCCCCCCCCCCCCCCCCCCCCCAATAGGTTCAGGGCCCTAATGGTTTGGCAACATGAAGACAGCTAAATCAGCTAGATCACATTTATAACTGGGACAATGATAACTTGGAAAACCCTATGTCATGAGTAACTATATATTTCCTATGACATGCTAGATGAGTAGATGTGTGCCAAGTTTCATGGCAATAGAACTAAATCTGTATATGAGTTGTGGTGAGAAATGTTGCCAAGGTCAGTCTTAGGTACAGGGTTCGTACGCATGTATGGAAGTCTGGAAAAAGTATGGAAATTTAGGAAAGCCTTTTCCAGGGCTGGAAAAAGTATGGAAATTCCAATTTTGGGTTAACTGGTATGGAAAATTAAAATATCGGCAATCCTAATTATCCTAGTTTTTCAGACCGCCATTTTTTTGTTTACGAACGAAATCTTGCGTTTCCGCCAGTCTCGCGAGAATCTAATTCAATTGGGTCCCAGTTGCGTCTTACAATAGAAAACCGCCTATTACCGGGAACATCTAACTGTTGTTGAGCAATACATGTCTGAACATGTTCAATTACAACGCAATAAAAATGAGCGAATCGGCAGTCGTCTGTCAGATAGTACAGAGTGAGAAGTCAAAACAATGAAATAATTTGCGAGATTGCCACTTTTTGTGATACAGTAAACATGGGAACATGCAAATATTCTAGTGTTTGGGAAACTAACGATAAATATAATGATTGGATTTTTCCGGACAACACATCAAACTCGCGTGCCAATAAATGTAATGTTTGCAATAAGTCTTGACATCAGGAATATGGGTGAAGTGGCTCTTGTTAGCCACATGTCAGGGAAAAAAACATGAGACACTGACAGAAGTTCGTCTAAAGCCAGTGCCGAAAGTTACAGATTTCTTTGGTTCAAGGTAAGAATATTTTGCATTTTCACATTGATAATACCAGAATCATTTAGAAGCGTAGCAATTTTATATCGCCCAACGTTAGATGATCCCAACTTTGCTCGGAGTCGCGGTAAAATATTACTGCCCGACAGCTCTCTGGTATCACGAGGTCTCTTATGTTGGCGTGTTATCGAGTGAAAATAATGAGAATTCCTCCTGTTGCTATGGCGATCATTTAGAAGCGTAGCAATTTTATATCGCCCAATGTTAGATGATCCCAACTTTGCGCTGAGTCACGGTAAAATATTATTGACTGCCCAACAGCTCTTTCGTATCGCGAGGCCTCTTATGTTGCCGCATTATCAAGTGAAAATAATGAGGATTCCTCCTGTTGCTATGGCGATATGATCAGCTATGGTAAATTTAAAATAAATTAGTGTATGTGTATATGTGCAGGGTTTAACTTGTTATCTAAAGGTGGGGGTGGTGGGGTGTGGGTGGCCCTCAACAAATAAATGTGGGTGTCTCAAGCTAAACTTTGCATTATAGCTGTTGAATACTTTGAAAATAATTTGTCTGGAAACTATTGCTGCAACAGTTTCCAGTCAAATTATTTTCAAAATATGTGCTGCTGTAATGAAATTCATATCTGGTTTGCATCCTGAAAAACACTGAGCCACTTCTAGACAATATACGGTTCTCCTTCGATCAATACTCACCATTCTGTTACTTCTGATATACAGCTGGCCTTGACAGCGGCTCTAGGATTATAGACTTAGAAAGCTTTACCGACTCCTGGGAACCGGGTACTCGGCTCCCCACTGCCGAGTACCCGTTTACCATAGAGCTCATTCTTGTTTGCATAGCAACAAGAGCAATACATGCTTTTTGCATTAAGGATTTTAGTGTTTTAAAATAATCTAAGTCTTTAATCAGTGATAGTTTGTGTGTTCTGAAAGGATAACTAAGGACTATGGAGAATACCGCCCAAGACAACCAGGTTGTATTGTTCTTTATTATCCATAGTTAAAAGACTTAGGTCTCTAAATTTCGTTGTGTCGCATGTTCCAATTTCTGACCCCATAGAATCTGGGACGTGTGCTAACAACGATATATGCCAGACGATCGCCTTCTTTAAACCCCAACAGGCGATCGGCAGATATGAAAATAGGTGTTTGCTACGGTATTTCTAACACGAATATCGGCTGACGTCGTTCTCCGTAGAATCCGAGCGGGTGACGTCACACCCGGTCGCTCGGATGTTTATGTGAAGAAAAATTTTTTCATTAATTCGCGCATCTTGTTCTGGGTGCTGCGTACTAAAAATGGTACCGGAAACTTTAGAATGATCAAGTTTACGTGCGATCACGATCGGTTTGCAATGATCGGTGGTTTCAAAATTCTTGAGTAGATGTGTGGTCTGCGGTTTTACCGTGTGAGACAGCAGTTGTTATACATTTTGTTGTTTTCTTCACATATCGTGCTGCGTTCGTTAGGAGTATAATTTATATTGATTAGTAAATATACCCTGAATGCTATGCGATATGATTCCTGGAGCCGTTACACATCCTGTAGGATCTATTATGGGTGTGTTGTGCCCGCCGCGTACTTGTCGTCATAATCAATGCGATCGTTGTTGTAACGTGGCGGGGTGGGGTGCGGGGAGGTTACGGTTAATTTATGAGTCAAAATATTTGAAAATTAATTGTCTGCCTTCCATCCGTGTCTCGTTCCGCTTGTTTATTGTAGGTTTGTGCTTATTTTATAGGCCAAGCCAGCCCCGCCATCATGTGACGACTGCCATAAGTTTGTCCGTGTAATGTTCAAGGACCATGTCTGTTTTAGGTGTGCCCTGTGTAATATAGATCATAGGTGTAATGTTTGTGCAGTGTGGTCCGTCGAAACGATGGTTAAGTTCCTTGCCCAGAAGGACTTGGCTGGGTCTGACGCGGGGTCAGGCGGTCCGAGAGGAAATCGTGGAGCGCCCGGTTCGGCCGGTGGGGGTGCTCCACGTCCCCAGCTGGAGGTGGCGGAGATGGCACCGCCGGCGTGGTTTGGTCCGGCTATGCAGGGTTTTCTGCATAGCGTTCTGCCCACGCTGGTGTCGTCCCTGCTACCAAAGGTTGGGGGGCAGTTTCTCCCCATGCCTGGTACGGATCCTGTCCTCGGACAGGATTCTGGACTGGTTACCGAGGGGGCCGTCTCGTACGGCCCCCTGGCGGTCCCGTCTGGCTTCGGCCAGACGGGTTCTGTCTCTCTGCGGCCACCTCCGGGTGGTCCAGTAGCGGTGGCCGGTCCGTCAGGTGTGGGAGCCGTCCGCCAGGACGGCTCCACGGTTTATTCGTCTAGTGACGGCTCTTCGGAGTCTGAAGACGATGAGGCCGAGGAGGAGAGGTTGCTGCGGCCCGTGAAGCCGCAGGTGGAGAATATGGAGGTTGATTCCGTCCTGGACGGAACCGGCCTCCATTTGTCTGGTTTGGCGCAAGCCAGGTCAGCGGCTCCACCTGCGGCTGAGGCCAATCCGTTACCGTGCACCGGTTCCGCGCGGCTTGGTTTGTCACCAGCCGTCAGGGGAACGGGTGTGCCGGGCCAGGCGTGGTACTCACCTATCTCGCCTGGTCCGGCAGCCGGACATGGGGTGCCGTTGGCGCCCGTGTCCGGCTATGGTTCCGCGACGGTTACGGGTCCGTACGGTTTTCCGTGCGGACCTACCCCATGGACCGGAGTGTTTCATGGGGTGGCGGCGGAACCGTGTGGTAGCGGAGTGCCTGGCGTGTCAGCCGTGGCTCCTTGCCGGGAGGCCATGGCTGGCAGACCCGTGAGCACGTCAACGGGTGACGTGTTTGCGGGGGTATCTTCTTCGGAGGTAGATTGGTCTGATGCTCTGGCGTGGCTAGCCAGAGTGGACCCGTCTGTGGTTTCGGCCACGGCCGATGAAGATGCGCCCCGTCCGTCGGTTGCGTCGATTAGGACGGGGATTTTGCCCGCGGCCCGGATCCAGTCAGTGGGACTGGATCCACGGTTCATTGATTTGTTGGATGCTATTTATAGTAAACAACTAATGACCAAGGGTCAGCTCCCTGCGGCCTCCAGGGAGGTGCGGGCAAGATGTCGTATTCCGCGGGGTGAATACGACAGGTATGGTGTAGTCCCGTCGGTCACGGAGGATGACCGATGGGTACTGGGCGTCCAGAGTGCTGGGTCGGGTGGTCCCGGTCCGGCACTAGTGGATAAGGCCCAGGTACACCAGGAAGAAGTCCTGGCCCTATGCGATGAGGGTGTGAGGGCAGCGATGAGCGCTGTCAATCACTCCTATCGTCTACTTCAGTCGGTGTGGGCTGAAGCGGGGGCAGGCCACCCTGTGCCACCTGTGGCGCTATCGTGCGTTAATGACGGCTTGGTGCTGTCAATGGACGCATTGGCAAGGGTGCAAGCGCGTGTGACGAAGTCCAGGAGGCAAATGGTCATTGACCATATGCGTCCGGCTACGGCAGTCAGGGAACGTCTTCTTGGGACGCCCCTGACAGGGCCTAGCATCTTTGGTGGCCAAGCGCGGGCCATCTTAGAGGACACCGCCAGTATTGCGCAGAATCGGTTAGCGGTAAATCTACAGCTAGAGCTAGTGCGGCAAGCGCACGCACTAGGGGCTGTGGGCAAGCCGCTAACGGGACAGCCTTCAAAGAAACAGAAAAAGCATAAGAGCAAGGCGAAAGCCAGGCCTATTGCGACGTCTGTTTCGGCTGGGTTCTCGGAGCCGCCGCCGGCGAAGAAACCCAGGAAGGTTGTAGAGGCGCCTACCCTCCCCAATGTTGCTCCTGACCGCCCTAGAGGTGGGAAGGGTAAGGGTCCTCAAAGGGCGGACAGAAGGGGCCGAAGCGTACCTGAGGGTACGCAAGCTCCCTTCATATCCGCCTGGACCGCACCTGTGCGACAGGAACAGCGGTGCCAGTTATACCCGTCGTGCCTAGAACGAAATGGTTCTCACTCTCTCTCGTTAAGAAAGGGGGGGGGGGGGCGGACTGCGAGCCGGACAACCCCGTTAGACGTCGAGGCGTCTATGGTGGGTGGAAGGCTCATGCGTTTCGTCGAGGCTTGGCGAGGTGTGACGTCAGACAGTCTGGTCCTGGGATGGTTATCCCAGGGTTACATGCCGGAGTGGTGGGACTTTCCGCCACAAAATCTGTCTTTGGCACCTGTCTGGACACCCGTACCAAGGGAGCCAGACAAGTTAGAAGCCGTTCAAAAGGAAGTGTCGGGTTTGCTTCTGAAGGGAGCAATAAAACCAGCAAACCGGAACACTCCAGGCTTCTATTCAAACATGTTCCTTGTCCCCAAGAGCACAGGGGGATGGAGACCCATACTCAATCTCAGGCCATTAAATTGGTTTATCCATACGCCTCGGTTCCAGATGGAAACGCCGAGGTCGGTAATGGCGGGATTGAGGAAAGGAATGTGGTGTGTATCGATCGATCTGAAAGATGCATATTTCCACATTCCGATAAATCGGAGTTGGCACAGGTTTCTGAGATTTGCGTTTCAGAATCAAGTATGGGAGTTTACAGTTCTCCCGTTTGGCCTGTCGACAGCTCCGAGGGTTTTCACAAGAGTGGTCCTTGCGGTGACAGCGTTTCTCAGAAAAGAGAACGTGGCGCTACACACCTACATAGACGACTGGCTGCTCAAGGCAGACTCGGCAGCCAGGTTGAACGTGGATACTGCTCTGACTCTGAAGTTACTTTCAGATCTAGGCTGGATAGTCAACGAGGAGAAATCCGAGTTGACGCCCACTCAACATTTCGTTTATTTGGGGATGCGATTCGACCTCGAGGAGGGCAGGGTTTACCCATCAGAGCCCAGAGTGGTGTCTCTGTTAGCCATCCTCAGGAGTTTTCGAGTGGGAAACCACATTCAGGCGAGGCGGTTCCTTCAGATGCTGGGCATGATGGTCTCCATGGAGCAGGTTATCCCGTACGCTGCTCTAATGCGAAGACCTATCCAGTTGTATCTGATGTCTCTGTGGAAACAGAGAACAGAACCCCTGTCAAAACTGGTGCCAGTTTTGGAGCCGATAATATCGCATCTTCTATGGTGGAAACAGCGTCAGAATCTCCTAATAGGGGTTTCGCTGCACCTACCCCACCCCCAGCTGTCCGTTTACACGGATGCATCGCTGGAAGGGTGGGGTGCCTGCCTGGGAGAACACCAGGTCTCGGGCACATGGACTCTCCCGGAGAGTCAGCTGCATATCAATCTGTTGGAAATGATGGCAGTGGAACTGGCGTTGGAAGAGTTCCTTCCGATGATCAGGGGCAAGGTGATATTGATACGGTCGGACAATTCGACAGTAGTATCATATATAAATCGCCAAGGAGGGACCAGGTCGCCCACCCTGTGCATCAGGGTGTGGCACTTGATTCAATGGTGCAGGAATTACTCGGTTGTTTTGAAAGCAGCTCATATTCCTGGCCGATTGAACATTCTGGCGGATGCTTTGTCTCGCAGACAGAGAATCTTGCCAACAGAATGGTCCCTCAACCCTCCAGTTCTGCGACGGATCTTCGAGCATTGGGGCAAACCCAACGTGGACTTGTTCGCCACAAAGGAAAATGCTCAAATCATGACATATGTCTCGCCGATTCCAGATCCAAATGCCGTCGATACAGACGCTCTGGCGATAAGCTGGAGAGGGATGCACGCGTACGCGTACCCACCCACCATTCTTCTTCCGAAGGTATTGGTGAAGGTCAGGGAGGAGCCGTGTCTGGTCCTGCTAATAGCGCCGTATTGGCCGAGCAGGGCGTGGTTCACGGATCTTCTGGATCTGCTGGTGGAAAATCCTGTGCAGTTGCCCGAGATTCCGAACATAATCTCCCAGGCCAAGGGACGCTTCCTACACGAGCGTCCCGAAATGTTCAAATTGACTGCGTGGATGTTGTCAAACAACGTTCCACGTCGGAAGGCTTTTCTCGACAGGCTGCTGATTTCATCGCGGCTGCGAGAAGGAGGTCAACCTTCAAGTCATATAACAACAAGGTTAACAGATTTGCAGACTGGTGTGAAGAAAAGGGTATTGATACCTTTCAATCCACTATTCAGCAAATAGCAGACTTTCTCTGTGAGCTGTTCTTTACAGGACTAGCTCCCGTCACAATTGCTGGATACAAGTCAGCTTTGGCATCAGTTATCCCTTGTCTAGCCAACAGGGATAGTCCAGAGGTGGCCCAGTTAAACGTGATGTTGAAGGGAATGAGCAATCTCCGCCCGAGACAACCGGTAGTCATTCCAGCCTGGAGTCTATCTTTAGTGCTTAATGTACTGGCCAAGCACCCATTCGAACCGTTGCGTTCGGCTAGTCTAAAGCATTTGACTCTAAAGGCGGTCTTTCTATTGGCAGCTTCCTCAGCTAGAAGGCGCAGTGAGATCCATGCGCTTTCGGCAGAGAGGAACCGATTTATTGTTTCTGGAGAAGGTCTGCGTCTTCTGCCAAGAGCAGAATTTATGTCAAAGAACCAATCTTTGAGATATCCCGGCAAACCGATCATTATACCGAAGTTAACCAGGTTTGATCGTGATGCCAGTGTCTGGTGCCCGGTCCGTGCTTTGACTAAGTACAAGAAACGGACTGACTCGTTACGGTCGAACGATAGACATCTGTGGATCTGCCATAAAAAGCCTTATGGCGCCGCATCCATGGATACTATCTCTCGTTGGGTGGTCGAATGCATTCAGACTACTCATGAGATGGCGACTGGGCACCAGGTGCAGGGCGTAAGGGCACACGATGTTAGAGGAATAGCCGCCTCGACCGCCCTTTACAATGGTGTTCCGTTAGAGGACATCATGGCCGTTGCACAATGGCACTGTGAGTCCTCATTTACGGATTACTATATGAGGGATGTGTCAGACTCAGCCAATCCACTCGCTTTAGCTGTTTTGAAACGATAGTTAGTGACCACACTGCTTTTCCCCTTTTTTCACTTTGGTAAGAAAAGAACCTAAAGCAGGCATGGTCAAGCGAGAGGATGTCAACCAGATTGTGTCACTGATGGCCGAACCGGTGAATGGTTGTAGGCGGTACGTCTGAAGTCCTGTTATCATAAGGTAATTCAACAAGTGAGAGTTTTTTGTATTATGTATATGTATCATGTTCATTCATCTTATATATTCATGCTCATTCCCAGGCTAATACAAGCGATATGCAGGGAGTAGTTAACCCTCTTGGCATATTGGTGTTTCAGGCGAGATACATGTTCGTTAGTTCTCTCCCTTTTCTTAGGAGGAAAAAGGGGGGGGGGCTGTGACGCGAATGTGATTCGGTTCCGTGAACTTGACGGTCCTTTTAGGTCTCCGTTAGTCAAGTTTGAAGTCTAAAATCTTTCTCCAAGGGGCAAAATTAGCATGTATGGCTTGCCCCTTCCCACCAGGTTACTGATCAAATCTGGTGTATATCAGAAGTAACAGAATGGTGAGTATTGATCGAAGGAGAATGCAGGAAATGTCAATTTCCCTTTCTCCGAGATCTAACAATACTCACCATTCTGTTACGGACCCAGCCTCCCAGCCCCACGGAGGCAAGCCATAGTTTTCTCTTGTTTGGTGGCTATGCAAACAATATGAGCTCTATGGTAAACGGGTACTCGGCAGTGGGGAGCCGGGTACCCGGTTCCCAGGAGTCGGTAAAGCTTTCTAAGTCTATAATCCTAGAGCCGCTGTCAAGGCCAGCTGTATATCAGAAGTAACAGAATGGTGAGTATTGTTAGATCTCGGAGAAAGGGAAATTGACATTTCCTGCATTCCCAGAGCCACTCATAGACAATATATGCTGTTCCCAATCTAGATTTTGGGGCTATATACCCCAAAAAGTCCCTTTATAATGAGAAATCCTGTGTATGTGTAACACACTGTGTGTGTTTGTGTGTATGTTGATATTTCTGACTATATTAGATTAAGATAACTCCTATGATCTTTTAATAGTGTGTTTTGATAGGATAGTTGTTGAATATTTTGAAAATAATTTGACTGGAAACTATTGTTTGTTATTGTCCTCGGGTCTTCCACTACTGCGGGTGCTTCAGTTCCGCAGGCAAAAGTGTGCACGCTGTGTTCCGATATTCTTGTTTTATAAAGTTTAATAAAGTTGATAATATGATGAACTTAGTAACTGTGTTTGTTTTTTGTCTGATTGAAAGTCCCAAAATGAGGTCTGTGTGACGACGCTATTCGCCATGTATCAATGGGTTACACTGGGGGTATTAGCTGTTTGGCAATAGCTCCGCTACACTTCAGGATGAGGCGACAGGCGAAGACACTCTAATAAATAATAAGCAAGATCGTTCTTCAAACGTTAGTCATCTTAAACTTTAATAACTCGAAAATGTACTTTAAAATATGTACTGGTGATATTAAACTTTACAAACACTTAATATATCTATATCTAGAAATCTATCTCTAACTCTGTACTCTCACTGAATTTCTCACTCGTTCTCTCCCTCTCATTCTCTACATTCATGCTCATTTTATAACTAGCTGTATCTAAGCAAACAAAACATAAAACAAGTTAGAAACATTTAAAGCGTGTCTATAACAATTTCTAAAGAACAATTCCAAACTTGCTACTACTTGCTACATACATTTATGAATTAAAATTAAATAGAGATTATTACCCAATATTACCCATTTCATTCTCTATACATTGTCACAATGTGGTTAAGGAAATAAAATGAGAACCTGTTGATTATTTTGAAAGCAATCAGGACGAAAGTTGTTATGCCATAGGCAGCAACAACTTTCAGTCAAATAACTTTTGAAATACTCGTGCCATAATCCCATGAAACCGGTTTGTGCTATTTCAGAATGAAAAGGGTTTATCTGTTCAACTAGCTGGCCACTGGTGATTGAGGCTATTGTTCTCCAGGATAGTGTCTACAGGCATTGCCACGCTTGATCTAATGGTCATAATTAAAAGCATTCTATTTAAAAATCAATATAATTCCTATATCTGGTTTATTAACACCATAATATCTGGAAAATTCTGGAAAAGGTATGGAATTTAATTCTGCTGAAGGTGTATGAACCCTGTAGGTAGGAAGACAAAATATTGACTAGTGAAAATGGTTCCGATTGACCAATTAATATATCATCATTTAAAGATCTGACATATAGAAAGCTAGAATCCTGGCGGTAGTATCTGGTAGTGTCCAGAGTTGTGGTGTCCCATTAAGGCTGGTTACCCATGCCACAATGGGCACGTGTACATTGTATTCATGCTTTCAAATCAATTTTAACCCTTTAATGGTCAAGCTGGCTAAAACTGGCCTCTGCAGCTGTCTTGAGGAATGTCCATTTGCTGACCAAAAGAAGACTTTGAAAATTTACCACTGGACTGCCTGGCTCGATAACCGAGCCAGTCATTCAAGTGGTAAACTTTAAAAAATTGTCTTCTCTTAACCTGCGAATGGATATTCAATAAGCAAATTCTTAATTTTCTTGAGCAAATCTGTCCATTAAGTGTTAAGCACTGAATGTTGGCATTAACTATGATGCATGGGCATCGGCAAGAAATTCTCCAGAGGGTGACAACCATGTGGGGTGGGTCTAGGAAGGGGTATCACCTTTTAGAATCGTGTTGAGGTTCTGGGGAAATTTGTTTAGATCTACACACGCCCTGAGTCCATCTACTGCATTTCTGGATGTAAATATCGAAAAATTACGGACACTCAGCTGTGAAATCATTCTATTTTTAGACATTTGCATCTCGCAGAAAAAATATTTTCACCAATTTGTAATTCGCAAATTGAGATTAAAGGTGCATATTCACAGCAGAATGCCTGAAAACAAAAATGTTAAAATTGTATACTTTTAGAGGCGTAATTTGTGTGTCTAGACATGCTAGATGTAGTGAAATGAAATAAATCTTAACATATCTTGATTTCATTATGTAGAAATTAATATAATCTTTTTAAGTTGTGAAATTGAAAATTAGAAACATGTAAGTTCGTATTTCAATTTCGCAACTTAAAAAATTATATTAAGTTTTATATGCCCGCGTAAGCGGGTCGTATTATGTGATGGCGCTCGCCGTCCATCCATCCATCTGATTTCTTGTCCGGACCAGATGTCGAAGAGTTTTGAACCTACACTAAAATTTTCTTTCAGCAGATGTGTTAAGGATAGACGCAGGGCAGTGATTTAAATTCGGCGACATCCGCCCGTATTTGCCGAGTTATATCCCCTGAAAAGCTAAAATTCGTCAAAATTTCCGTGTCCAAGTCATATCTCGAAGAGTTTTGAACCTACACTCACATTTATTTTTCAGCAGTTGTGTTAGGGATAGATGAAGTGTCATTTATCAAAGACAAACTGTTCACATTTAGCATTCCTCAAACAAGTATGCCTGCGGGCGTATGTTGAGTTTCACTAAAACTCTTGTTATAGAATGAAATTATCATATATATTATCATATTTGCAATTTTAACAACTTAATTTTATTCTGCTGTGATTATGCACCTTTAATGGCATTTTCGGCTGAATAATGATTGTAAACAGAGTGTAAAATTTTTTTTATCCAGATCCAAGGGATGAGGTTGGCTTGCTGACGCCTCTTGCTGACGCCCATGTGCATTAACCATATTCTTGACCAACAAGTTGCATCCATGAAGAATTCTGATTAGTCATTCAAGCATAAGCTTCAACTATATGTCACCTTTTAGCTGAGGTGGATCAATTGAATCGATCAACCAATCAATTGACTCATCAATCAACCAATCATTGATCGATCATTCAATCAATCAATAAAGATCGATAAATTAATTAAACTATCTCAACCATGCACACGCTCACACAAATCACACCCACCTAAAAGAAAGATTGACTAAATGAGTGATTGGGTGATTAGTTGTTAATTAAATAATTGATTGATTACTTTATTGAGTGATCAATTTACTTAATCAATCAATGAAGCAATCAACTAAGTAATTAATCACTATTGATCTGTTTAACTATTATGCAATCAATCAATCAGCCTTCAATCACCAATCCTATCAGCCACTCACACGCTGTGCACTCATTACTCATGCACTCACGCCCACACAATCAATCACTACCCAAATCACATACATTATACAAATCTCCTAAGTCTAGTGTAATCATTACACTGTAATGCAGTTTAAAAGAAAAACACTGAGATGCCAGTGACTAAATCTTCCACCAAGATGTTGATAGGTCCAAGAAAGGTGGTGATTATGGCATCCCGCCCATGCGCGCATGTGCGCAGGAGCATGCAGTAATTGAATGTAGCACAACTCCTCAGAAATGAGTTTACGGAATTCAACCAAATTTGGTATGTGAGCTAGTATTATCCATGTGAGTGTAGAATGGAAAAGGACAATTTGCATTTGGCACCACCACGTGGGTGGGGTGGCTTAAAGGGTAAAATTTCAGCATATGAAAATTGATTGTAATGCAACTCCTCCGAAACGGTTGGACAGAATTCAACCATATTTGGTATGTGAGGGATGCAAGAGCATTTGTACATTTGGCTCTGCCCCAAAAGCTGGTGGTGGCCAGGGGTTGAAAGGTCAGTTTGATTGTAATGCACTCCCTACAAAACTGTTAAATGGAGTTCAATCAAATTTGATATGTTAGTGACCCATATTATTGCGGAGTACAAGAGGACATGTACATGTCAAAAGGCCAGAGTGCGGATTTGTGATAGCCAGCGCATCATCAACTGAGCAATATACATGTAGTTACAATTACTTTCCATAATCTTCAATTAAATTACAGTAAAGTTACTGTAATCTGATGTAGACTGTCCCAATTGGCAGTTGGGATACTCGAGGGGGAGTCTGGTACACCACTAAGAACAGGGTTTTTATGCAGGTATGGGAAGTCTCCTACACCACTAGAGAACAGGGTTTGTACATACATGTATGTAATGGAAGTCTCCTACACCACTAGAGAACAGGGTTTGTACATACATGGATGTAATGGAAGTCTCCTACACCACTAGAAAACAGGGGTTTTATGCAGGTAAGGGAAGTCTCCTACACCACTAGAGAACAGGGTTTGTACATACATGTATGTAATGGAAGTCTCCTACACCACTAGAGAACAGGGTTTGTACATACATGTATGTAATGGAAGTCTCCTACACCACTAGAGAACAGGTTTTTTATGCAGGTGAGGGAAGTCTCCGACACACTAGAGAACAGGGTTTGTACATACATGTATGTAATGGAAGTCTCCTACACCACTAGAGAACAGGGTTTGTACGCAGGTAAGGGAAGTCTCCTACACCAGTACACCACTAGAGAACAGGGAATGTACGTATACATGAAGGTAAGGGAAGTCTCCTACACCACTAAGAACAGGGTTTATACCAGGTATGCAAGTCTGGTATAAGTATGGAAAATGAAGAAACCATTTTGTGTGTAGGGGTAGGGGTGTTGCCCAACTATAGGTAAGACACTATATTGTAAAATATTCAAAATCTTTTCTTTGCGTGAGGGATAGGATATTCATAGATATCGTGTCATTAGTCACTAATTATTAGTAAAGTGTCTAGAATATTGAAATATACATGTAAGTGGCAGTCTGGAACTTTATCTTCGCCATTGTGTATGAACCCGTAAGAAGATTTCTATCTACTTCATTGTGTTGGTATGGTGGATCCGGTGGTATTCTGTTGCCTTCTCACATGCTTGAGTCAGGTCACTGGATGAAGAATTGCATCAAATGTAATACATGAATCCAATGTACCGTGTGATGGGACATCATTTGACATGTTTAAGATTGTGTTTCATCGAAATCTTTCCATATTTCCCAGAGTTATTTCCCCTAAAACCATTGTATTTTTTTGTACATTGTAATTTAACGGATTTGGTTCGATGAGCATGTACAGTATACAAACGAATTGTATATATATGTAAGTTCTCTAAAAACCTGCATGGATATAAGCAGGTACATGTACATGTAGTTTCAAATTTTGTAATTCTAATGAGAGATGGCATTGTTTGAGACTGATTCAACGAAATCCCCCCACAGACCCCCCCCCTTGTGGGTTGGTCTGTTGTTTTATTAACCACTATAAAAACATACTTACCGTTCAATCACTACTTGCTAAATCAATTGTCTGCATTTAGCTATCAGAATAAGATTTTTATGCCTGCATACACACCTCCCCATGCCTATTCCTATTAATATGGACCCTCAACCAGGCTACTGGTTAAGTCCATCTCCAGCATACTGACAGATATAGACTGGCACCAGTCTATACTCCCCCCATAGTGACGCTTGTCACTAAGCGCGCTTGCGCATGTGTACTGAAGCCCAAAGAGGAACCAGATTCACTTTTCTAAATTTAAGTGCTAAATATTAAAGGCCAATTCTCAAATCATTCCACACGGGGTAGCTGAGACCGGGTCGTAGTTATTGAACGCTAAGTGTGTTTTTATAGTGGTTAATAAAACAACAGACCAACCCGCAAGGGGGCGTCTGTGGGGGGTTGTTATTACACCACAAAAACATCCATTACCATTCAATCACTACTTGCTAAACCCGTAGATTTGGTCAGTGCCTCAGTTAAACATTAGGTGGGAGGAGATTTGAGAATCAACAAACAAGGATAAAAATCAAACCAATCTTATCCAAATGTTAATAACATAACATAATAGTGCATTTAACTCAATCACATGGTGATTAACAAATACGGAAAACTTGAACATAAAGAAATAAATAAAAACCAAAAGAAGACTCTCACCATTTCTTACAGACGCAGAGTCCTAACGAAAATGGTGGGAAGTGCTTGGTAAATGGTCTTCGCAGCTTTTTTAGTTAAAATAGTAATGTTACGAAAGAAGGAGGCTGCTGCACTCTGGTCTTTGGGATAAAAAGATGTAAAAGTGGATTCAGATTTCCATCCTGCCACCTGCATGACCTCATCTAAAGACGAACCGGCAAAAAGAGCGAAAGAAGTAGCCATGCCTCTAACGTCATGGGCTTTAATATGGGAGAGATTAATTTGATCCGGTGAGGCTATCTCATAACAAAGCTTGATTGTCTCACAAATCCATCTAGCAATCGTAGATTTTGAGACCGGCTTAGATAACTCTTCCACGTAGGAAACCCATAAATGGGATGGATCGACTCTTTTAAAATCGGTTCGCTGTTTGTAGGTTCTTAATGCCCGAACAGGACACCAAAATTTATCGGATGGCGAAAAAGACGATAAAGATTTTAAAATGATCGGACTAGCAGGAAAGCGGTTAGACTGAGTTTTAGATAAAAAGTCCCTTCTGGGATATAAAACCAAACCGTCTCCTGAAACTATAAATCTATCCTTTTCAGCAGAAAGAGCATGAATCTCTGAATGCCTTCTAGCAGAGGCAGCAGCAACAAGAAAAACAGCTTTGAGAGTTAAAAGCTTAATACTGATAGAAGAAATAGGTTCAAAATGGCGACCTGCCAAAACTTGAAGAACCAAAGCCAAATTCCAGGAAGATAAAGGCTTAGCAATCGGAGGACGAATATTACCTAGACCTCTAATAAAACTATTAAGAGTCTCAGTATCCTTGATATCAGCATTCAAAAGACAATAAAGGGAAGACGCCAGAGAAAATCTATACCCCCTGACCGTATTATTATGAACATTCCTGAGACAGAGCATCCACCGCCAGGGCTTGACTGTCCAGAAAAGGAGACATGTAAGAGATCTGGGCATTCAGAGAGGTCGCGAACAGATCTACTAGAGGACGATCCATAAGACTGAAAATCGCTCTGACAACCGACTTCTTTAACTGCCACTCTGTGTGGGCGAACTTGCTGGGACGTGACAGTTGGTCCGCCAGAAAATTCAGACTGCCTGGGACATGGGAGGATACTAGAAAAATCTGCCTCTTGTGGCACCACAAGAGAAGATTCCATACTTCTAGACAGAGGAGAGACGACCTTGTACATGTACCTCCCTGCGTGTTGATATAAGACACCACCGACCGAATCGAGACTTTGAGACCTATCACAAGATCTGGCCATGAAAGGAGAGCCTTCTTGACAGCCCACAACTCCAGAATGTTGATATGGGCTGTCGACTCCTCCAGGGACCAAAGGCCGGAAACTGACAGGGGGTCCCAGACTGCTCCCCAACCCTCCTGGTCTGTGAAGATAATCGCCTGAGGGGAGGACTTTACCAGTGGAACACCCATCAGAAGCAGAGAACGATCCCTCCAAAAATTTAGATGAGGGATCAAATGTTCTCTGATGGGAATCTGATGGTAAATAGAGTAGAATGACTGCTTCCAAAGGGACATTAAATACATTTGAAAGGGTCTTCTCATCAGCGCCCGCCTAAGGAATTACTTTCTCTACGCTGACCATCAGGCCTATCACTCTTAAAAAGAGTCTTGCTCTTACCATGGGAGAAGAAGATTTCCATTGCCACTGGTAAAGCCTCTATCCTTGGATCTGAGGGGAAGACTAGACCCCAGGCCAGGTCGAAAGAAACGCCTAGATGCGTAAAGATTTGAGATGGAACTAGGCTTGATTTCTTTAGATTTAAAATCCACCCTAGGTTGCATGCCAGACTGCACACTTCTGGAAGAATTCCTGAGAGAATTGAGGATGACCTTACTTTTACCAACCAGTCTATATAAACGTGAAGATGGATAGAACGACGGTATAAAATTCCTGCCACGGCTGAAACTAGACGGGTAAAAAGGAAGGGAGCCATGGTCAGGCCGAAAGGTATGGCGCGGAACTGCCAAACTCGATCCTTGTAAGCAAACCTCAGGAACTTTCTGAAGGCAGGGTGAATAAGAACATGGAAGTATAGGTGTCCTTTGGATCGATGGAAGACGTCCCCATTCCCTGATCCTGACTGGAAATGATCTGGGAGATCGTCTCCATCTTGAACTTGGGGGTGAGAATCATAAGATTTAGCTTTTTCAAATTTATGATGGGACGCCAGCCTCCTGTTTTCTTGGAAACTAAAAAGATGATCGAGTAGTAGCCCCGGTCTACTCTCCAATGGGGAACTTCTTCTATTGCCCTCTTTGCAATCATGGATCCCAACTCCTCTTCCAAAGCCACCAGTTTTTCCGGATTGGAGGGAACCGGAGTCCAAACTGGGAAAAAGGAGAGAAGAGGAGGATGATGGATCCATGACGGTGCATAACCCCAACGAATCTGAGACACTAGGTGGGAGTCCTGAACGAGGGCTTGCCAATTCTCCCAAAACAGAGAAAGGCGCCCTCCTACTGGCACGTTGGGTAACAGGCACTGGACCGACTGATCCGAAGGGAGAAGAAGAAGAGGGGGAGGGATGATGAAGGGAAGAGAGAAGGTTGGACCTACCCGGGAATGGTCCATACCTTCAAACTCTTTTTCCTTGAAAACCTCTAAAGGAAGAACGATCTCTAGACCTGGGACCAGCACGGCGAGAAGGGGTCTGACCCCCTCTCGCCCAATAAGAAGGAGACTGTCTCCCTTGAGACCTAGAACGATGTGAGGAAAGAGAATCGAAGCGATCCTCCTCCATGGATCGATCCTGACTATTGGATGAAGAAAGATTGGATTTATGGATAACCCTAGACGGAGAAGCCCCAAATTGGTCAGGTTTGAGGCTCTTTCTTCTAGGAGAAGAATTAGGACTCCTCACGGAAGACACATCTCTTTTCAACGAAGGATTAGAAAGTGAAATCTGAGCCTGAAGTTCCCTAGAGGCCTTCAGGCGCTCAGATTCTGCACGAATTAAACTAGGAGCTGACTCCAAAAAGATCTATACCAAACGGAGGTGCTACAACAAGACTGCTTCAAAGAGCTAGAAATCCTAACCTCAGAGAGCCTCCTAGATCTACGTTTAGATGTAATAAAACCCAAAGACTTAGACAGAATTGAGGGAGCCACGAGACAAATCAGCCAGAGAACGAAAAACTGACAGAGGAACTTGATCACACCGTTCTACAGCCTTAAGAACGACCTCAGATAAAAGAGCAAGGAAATTAGAGGACTTGAGCTGAGATCTGAGAAACAGACTCCCATTTGGAAAGATCATTGGAAAACTCAACCTCGGAAGCATCTTTAACTGAGAAGAAAGAACCTCCCAACGGAACCAGAAAGAGACTGAGTGGAAGCAACCTTCAGGTAATCTTCCTTAGGAATTTGAATAGGAGAATCATACTTAGAAACAAGAGAAAATTCAGAATTAGTAGAATCATTAACAAAGAAATCGAGCATATCAACAACTAAATTATCAATAGGCAGCACCTGAGGAGAAGAAGAAGAGGAAGGATCAGATGAAGAGAGAGCGGATCCGAAAGAAGGAGGATCCATAGCAAATTCTTCCTTAAGAGGAAGAGAAAGAGTAGATGCGATCCACCTGTGAGCCATGGACCAGTCTTCCGAAGCGGCTCTAACCGGGCAAAACATCGTCAGATCCCTGGCCCTGACTGACTTGGGAGCAGAAGGAAGAGAAGGAAGAAGAGGAGGAGAAGAAGAAGAGATGAGAATAGAGGATTCACCTGACACTAAAGATTCACCTGCCCTAGAGGAAACAGGAGAGGAGGGTCTACCAGCCGACTCAGGAAAGGAAGAAACTACAGAAGAGGAAAGGGAATCCCTACCCTGATCTTGACTAGAAGACAAGAAAGGAATGACCAGAGAACTTGCAGAAAATCTCGAAAGAATAGAAAAGCGTGCAGAAACAAATGAACGATCTAAAGAAGAATCCCTAGCCACAGAAAACAAGGAAAAATCTAAGCCTGAATCAACAATTTGAAATTCTAGTTCAGGAGAAAGAACCATGGAAACAATTGGATAAAGATGATCAAAAGACGGAGAAGAGGAAGAAGGAAGAGAAGAGAATGAATGAGAAGAAGATGAAGCAGAAGAGGAAGGATGATCCAACTGACCATGAGAGGAAAGAGAAGAAGGAAGATGGGAGAAAACCACAGGAGGAGGAAGGGAAGATTTAAAGAGAGCAGATGCGTTAGACACATGACTGGAAGAGAAATCCTTGGCAGAAATACATGTACAAGACGAAATAGGATTAAGACCTGAAGCGTGAGAAGAGGAGGATAACGAAGAAGACCTAGAAAAGGAGGGATTCAAAACGGCATCACGGAAGGAAGGAGAAGACTGAGAAGATAAATCAACATCAACTACCTGAGAAGAAAGAATAGAGTCATAGTTGGAAGCTACAGAATCCTGAGAAAACTCCCGCTGAGAAATTTCCGAAACAGAATCTACAAAACTCCTATCATCTGAAATCTTAGATGAACCTAAGTAATTTTAATCTCTCGCTATCCCAGAAACTACCTCCCAACAGGAAGTGGAAGACGGACGTCTATCCGGATCTGACCGACCCAGAAGTACACCTGACCTCTAGAACCGGAAACGGAAGTGTACCGACCATAATCTAAACCGGAAACGGAAGCGCTTCTACCGGAAGTCGAAAAATAGTAGGAGTCCTCAGACTCCGGATATCCGGAATGACTGGAAGCACTGCTGAAACCGGAAACGGAACTAGGATGTCCTGCAAAAATGGAAGTCAAACCAGAAACGGACGGAACGGAAGTAATAACCGGATCTTGATGACCTGGATTTCCTGCAAAACCGGAAGTCCTACCCGAGACGGACGCCAGAGAAGAAAGAACCAGATCCTGAAGACCCGGATGTCTTGCTAAACCGGAAGTTAAAACGGAAACTGACGGAGCGGAAGAAGAAACGGGAAAAGGAAGTAAACCCGAGTCCACTACAACGGAACCAGAAGAACTAGCAAGACTAGGAATCGATTTCTTGGCAATGGGCGATCTACAAAGAAGCTTGACGACCGGTATAATCGAAAAATCGGCATTAGGATAAGTACCAGCCTTATGGACGTCAGGCTCAGCCTCCGCCACCACGGCTTGTGGGTTATGCCCATCACCCTCAAGTCTTATGTGGGTTTGACCCGGTGCACTACACGAGCCCACCTTCGAGAGCTTAGTCGCTCTAGACTTCTGCTTTGGCGATTTCTTAACCTGCATGGAGGTTAGAGGGATCGGTTTCCACCATTTGCGGGAACACCCGCTAGCCTTCAGGCTATCCTGTTTCTTAGCTTCCTTTATTGCAGAAGATATCCTTTTGTCAAGGGATTTAGTCAAAACAGATGCGAAGGATTCAGATCTCGCAAATAGAGCTAGAACGGCCTCAGAATTCGCCTAAGAGGCTCCCCCCTCCGTTGCTACCGGTAAAGATACATTGGTTTGTGCAAAAGACACAGCTTTCGCCTTACTAGCAACGGAGGTAGGGGAAGGACGACCAGAGGGCAGCGGTTGTTTGAATGGTAAATCTTTAAAGAAAGCCTTTGACACTGAGACCGGCCACCCTTTACAAATCCCACACATCGTTGTGATGGTACAAGTGGTATATTTCGCACAGACATGCCCGGCAAATTCAGCTGAGTGATGGCGATCACATTTTGATGACGTACATTTCGTCCTATCTGATGATTTAGCGGACTCCTAAAAACGAAATAAAGCGTAACTATGAAGCATACCGCTTAGAAAATCGTAAAAAGGAGACTAGAAAGATAAAAGCGCTTCTAAAAAGGCGGGAAAGTTCAATTAGAAATCAAAATCCCTACCGACAAGAAAACAGACTTGCATAGGGATAAATGAGAATCCTTATAATGCACTAGAAGTAAATTGATAAGGGCTCTGGGTGAATGCTAGAGAATATATATGATGATGATGATATAGGGATAGTAATTAAGATACCACAAAACGAGAACGATCTTTCACGAAAAAATATGAACATAGTTTTAAAATACAATATAACCACTACATGTAATATACTTCCTAAACATAACTTAGGGAGGATTGACTTCATATTAGGCATAATTCTTGCAATATAAAAGACAATAGTGTAACTGACACAGCGCAAAGCACAAAAAAACTTTTAAAGAATATTAAGCAGTTGTTCTGCAAGCAGAATAATTGAAAAGTGAAACTGTTTCCTTTTTGGGCTTCAGTGCGCATGCGCAAGCGCGCTTAGTGACAAGCGTCACTATGGGGTGATTATAGACTGTTGCCAGTCTATATCTGTCAGTATGCTGGAGATGGACTTAACCAGTAGCCTGGTTGAGGGTCCATATTAATAGGAATAGGCATGGGGAGGTGTGTATGCAGACATAAAAATCTTATTCTGATAGCTAAATGCAGATAATTGATTTAGCAAGTAGTGATTGAACGGTAATGGATGTTTTTGTGGTGTAATAACAACTGGCCAGGCTTGACACTAAATTATCGTCGTTAAAAATAAAAAATATATAAGATTTGCAAAACAAATTATCATGTTTCCGTAAATTAACTCTAGCACATGTTGAAAACCTGCATTTTGTTACCTGTTGAATGTACAGTACCTGCGGTTGCATTTTCAGTAAGCTCTGTTTATGCGCAAAAAATGTTATCTCCCGTGAAAAAATGTGATCTGGGGCTTTAACGCTCGACTTGGTCAAAAATAGCTTTCAGTCAAATTGTTTTCAAAATATTAGGCGGGTCCAGCGATTTTTTGCTCATTGAAATTATTATCTGGTGGCTTGCAGCAGCAAGACTGGAGTTAAAAGATTAACATATACCTGGGTCAGGTGAAATCTAAACCTGCACTGATGTTTAATTAACCCTTGAAATTTTATCGTTTCACATGTTTCTATGTTTCACTATACTGGAAATATGTTAAATATTTTGAACCTAATTTGACTGTAAATCTGTTGCTGCCATATGTATCACCAGCTCCCAATCAAATTAGTTTCAAAATATTCAACAGAATATTATCTATATTCTTTACATTAAGCAGAATTTGTCAAATTTCTTAATACAGTTTTGATTTCAATTTCTCATAGAAAATATCTATTTTCAGATCAAGAGAAGACTATTTTTGAAAATTTAGCACTGGAATGACTGACTCAGTGAAAAAGCCAGTCATTCCAGCAGTAAATTTTCACAAATAGTCTTCTCTTGGTCTGCAAATGTATATTTTTCCAAGACCATTGAAGAAGCCATTTTTGGCCGCCTTGCGTGTTAAAGGGTTAAAATAACTGCGCTTCATTGCTGTCCTTCTATTCAATGCATGTAGCTAATGTAAACAGTTCTTTTATATACTAATTTACAAAATGCCGCGTAGTACAGACTGACTGTGTGCAATTCAAACGCCGCAATAATGCAGTCCTCATTTTGTTTGCTTTTCTGCTTTTCTAGATGTTTGTCCCGAGGAGTTGTATATCATTTCGACCAGAATATCGGGTTTTGCGTCACATTTAAGCTGTGTCTGAGTGGTCTGTGTGGCTAAGGATATGCAGGAGATGTCAGTATAACTGTATCTGGGATTGCCTGCATGTCTTAATATAGTTAAAGCGGGAGAATGATATATACATGTACCTGTGATTGATAAGTCTGAAAACAGGTAAGTTTAAGGGACACCTGTGATATAACTAATAACAGGGTAGAGCTGTAATTAAGTAACCCTTTGCACAGTGGTCTTGAGAAATGTATATTAAAAGAATTTGACAGAACTAGTGAAGACTATTTTTGCCTTGGTTGCGATCAGAAAACGAGACATATGTGTCACCTTTCCGAAGGTGGCGATGGCGTCAACAAAGTTAAGTTTTTGCGTTTAGCAAAACTTATCAGCTTATATTTCAGGATTGTCTAATCCTATTGGAACTAAACTTGGATACATTGTTACCTATAATGTTAAGAAGTAGCATGTTGATACTGAGGTCACAAGGTAAAAGGTCAAGGTCACTGTGATCTTGATACAAAACTGTTCTTTCAATGTTAAGTTTTTGCATTTCTAGCAAAACTTCTCGGCTTATCTTTCTGGATTGGTTAATCTTATTGAAACAAACTTAGATACATTGTTACCTATGATGTTACGAAGCAGCATGTTGACACTGAAGTCACAACGTCAAAGGTCAAGGTCATTTTAACCTCTACAAAACTTTGTTATATTTCAATGTTAAGTTTTTAGGCTTAGCAAATCTTATCATCTTATATTTCGGGATTGCTTAACCCTAATGGAACACAACTTGGATACATGGTTGCTTATGCAAAGAGGATACTGGATGGTGACATGGAGGTTATCAGGTCAAAGGTCAAGGCCATTCTAATATTGCTATTTGATCTCTGCTTTTTCAACCTTAAGTTTTTCCATTTAGCAGATCATTTATATTTCAGGATTAGCTAATCCTATTGGAACTAAAATTGAATACATGTACATGGTTGCCTATAATGTTTGGAAGCAGCATAATAACACGGAGGTCACAAGGTCAAAGGTCAATGAGACAGGCGAGACATTTAATTCCGCAGAATTCTTGTTTAACAATTTATCGCAAGAATGACTGGCTTGATAACTCATTATTGAGCCAGTCATTCCAGCGGTAAATTGTCAAAAATAAATATCAGCTTATTGTTATGTAGTTTAAGTGTTAAAAATTATCGGCGTTACGGGCTAGATAGAATTAATGCAATCATTAGGAATGGCTAAATAAATGTGGCATTGCTGGTACGTGGGTCATGCATGTTAGCTTTAAGTCCCCTTTAAGCATTTAATGCTTGAATTTGTTTCGTTATCAAGCCAGTCATTCCAGTGGTAAATTAAAAAAAATAGTCTTCTCTTCGTCTGCAAATGGACATTTCTCAAGACCATTGCAGAAGCCATTTTTGGCTGAAACTATATAATATTGTAATTATTTTGGTAGTGAGAATGTTTGCGATCACAGGTATGATCTAATATGCATTATGGTTCTACATGTGTACATGTAGGTTACATGTATCTTTGTTCCCCCCCCTCCGCCCACCCCCAACCTTGGCCATAATGTAAAGGGGGAGCCTCCCCCTCTGCCCTCACCGTCGTTGCCTCACGGCCTCACCATTTTGGACTGTGTTCTGTATTATCAACAAACAGATAATAAATTCTGGAAAATTAACAAATTTACATGTACGTGTACTTAGATGAGTAGAATTGCGATGACATATCATGTGTGCGGACAGGCTATCTGGTGACAAGTATGCGTTGCTGGGTGCGGGCCGATGGGAAGGTCTGTGCGTAGGTGTAAAGTATGCATTATGCATTATATAATAAACGTTCTATTTGAAAATCCATCCCATCCCTTGACTCACAAAGATTTGGGTTTATTATGAACAATTATAGATGCTAATTTATGCAGAAACTAATTATCCTTTATCCCTTTAACCCACGAATTTGTTCAAGATAATTTCAATTTTTTCATAGAAAATGTCAATTTTCAGACCAAGAGAAGACTATTTTTGAAAATTTACCTCTGGAATGACTGGCTCAGTTATCGAGCCAGTCATTCCAGTGGTAAATTTTCAAAAATAGTCTTCTCTTGGTCTGCAAATGGACATTTCTCAACACCACTGCGGAAGCCATTTTTGGCTGATGTGTGCGTTAAAGGTTTATTGGTCAAGCCAGCCAAAACCGACCTCTACAGTAGTCTTGAGGAATGTCCATTTGCAGGTCAAGATAAGACTATTTTTGAAAATTTAACACTGAAATGACTGGCTCGATAAGCGAGCCAGTCATTCCAGTGATAAATTTCCAAAAATAGTCTTCTCTTGGCCTGCAAATGGACATTCAATAAACAAATATTTTGATTTTTCTTGACCAAATTTGACCATTAAATGTTTAAATACCTATACATGTAAATGTATGTCGCTTAACCAGAAGCTGTGAGAGCTCTTGACATTCTCTGATGCCAGTTGGTGATCAAGTTGTGTAGAATAAATTTGTCCAGAGCCGGTAAGAGATTTTACGCTTGACCTGTCAGAGGAGATATTTTCTGCTCCTTAAACTTGAATTAATTTTTTACCACGCCTCAGTGACTCTAGCGCTGGCACACATACGCTACTAACCCTCTTACCAGTCTAAATCCATGATCTACAGTACAAGAAAACTAATGTATACATGTAAAACTATTTTGTACCTAACTTCACTGGAACATGTGGCTTCCATACAGCTCTTAGTTATAGTAGTTTTGAAATATTCATCATAATATGTGACACTCATATATGTATCAAAATGAATTTGTCACTTCTGGTCTCTAAGATTTAAGTGGTCAAGCCTGTATCAGTTAGCCTATAAATTGTATATATTCAATCATTGGGATGTCAATGTATGTGGATTGTAGCCAATGCTTCCAGCCTTGGCTGGTTTGTGCCTAATACCCATTCCTAATCACCTGCTATAGAGTTAGACTTTGGAGAAGATCAAGGGGGATCTGATTGTTTAATACAACTGCAGAGATCTAGAAGGTATTGTATCCAATTTAACCATTGCCATTGTGAATATAACAGGAGACTTGTTAAATGTTTAGAAGCTATAACACTACAGTGTACCTGTTGGATAATTTTGAAAACAAGTTGACTGGAAGTCATCGCCGCCTACGGCTGCCATGACTCCCAGTCAAGTTGTTTTCAAAATCTTTCAGCTAAGTTTAAAGATATTTGTAGATAATTTATATCTCATAGGATAAAATTGGGTAAGTTTGATGTTAAGATTTATGTTCTGTATTGAAAGGTTTATGACTTACTCGCATTGTGTCATAGAGTTATTTACAGTGTAGAGAAATACACAAATGTAGATATATCTTTACAGTGTCGGGGAAATAGATATATCTTTACAGTGTAGAGAAATAGATATATCTTCATTCTGGGAAGAAATTTAGAACTTTGGACAGATATTACCTGCTTAGATTGTAAGGTATGTGTCAAGTGTAATATTAAGTGCGTCTTTATGATTTTCATACATTTATCAGATAAACGTATCCACTATGTTTTATGTGAGGTGTTTAGTTGATACTTGATATCATCTCTGTGTTAACCCCTGGAGATTTTTGTAAACAATGCTCTCTCTCTCTCTCTCTCTCTCTCTCTCTCTCTCTCTCTCTCTCTCTCTCTCTCTCTCTCTCTCTCTCTCTCTCTCTCTCTCTCTCTCTCTCTCTCTCTCTCTCTCTCTCTCTTCCTTCGTGTTTCTGTGTGTGGTGGCAAAATAAAAAATACTTCTAAGAAGGATAGCGATTGTTACATGTACCATTAGCTAAAAAAAAGTGAGAGAACACTGTGGGGACGGTCCTTACACAGAGCGGGGACCTAGTGAGAGAGTTCCCACAAATGTGAGAAACACTGTAGGGACATACTCTCTGATTGGCAGTTCATGCAGTAGCAGCAGTATGTGGATGGGAGATTACACCGCTGCCTAGTCTGTGCACGTGAGTGTGTATCATATCATGGAATATTTTTTTTACATGAGTGTAAGATAATTTTTTGGGGACATTTCAATGTGAGAGAAGGTGAGAAATGTGAAAAAACGTGAAAAAATTGAAAAACATGAATTGTGGGTACACAAATTCTAAATACATTTTTTGCACATTTCACGCTTATCCCGATCGTTTGAGCTACGTGTACCGTAATTGTGGGGACAGGGCATTGTCCCCACAATCCAAGCATGTCCCCAGAGTGTAGGGCCTAGACATGAAAATGCCCCCGGAATTACGGTAAAACAAGTTCTCTCTCTCTCTCTCTCTCTCACTCTCTCTCTCTCTTTCTCTCTCTCTCTCTCTCTCTCTCTCTCTCTCTCTCTCTCTCTCTCTCTGTCTCACTCTCTCTCTCTCTCTCTCTCTCTCTCTCTCTCTCTCTCTCTCTCTCTCTCTCTCTCTCTCTCTCTCTCTCTCTCTCTCTCTCTCTCTCTCTCTCTCACTCTCTCTCTCTCAAACCATTGACTTTGTGGTGAAGAGGTTAAGTTTACTGAGTTTTCACCTCTTCTGGGAGATTCTGCTAACTGCCAAGATCGGTCCTTGATTCAGGCTTGTTAATAGACATCTATAAACAGGTGTACCGCCCTGGTATCACCGCCCTTTTGGAGAGGAGTTTAAAAGTCAGTCTCTGGCATGGAGGGTAGTTAAGAACTCACTGGGAGGAAGCAACTGTGACTACCGGTAGTTAACAAGGTCAACTAATCAATAGAGTCTAATATTAAAAATAATAGTAGATGTCAGATGCCAGTACCTCAACTGGTATCTCTATGATGTCATCCATGCATGAAGCCTGTGTATAATATATCCAGCATGATGGTGATGGAGTGGTAAAGATTGGACCTCACTGAGAGGAGTAGCTGGCAGGCTGCATTTAAAATATCAACCAGCTAATGACATATGTGAGCTGAGGAGGTGCAAAAATTGTTTCAATACATCCGCTCTGTTAGAGCGCTCTGCAACAAAACTATTCTATACTGAACGATAATGTTAGCTAAGAAAACTGTATCCCAACATCCTTTGCACGATACGCTTATGGCATAATATATGCCTCTGTGACGCATGACGTTGTTTCGCGTGCAATTACGTCACAAATTAAAAACATGTTTTGCTTTTCGCGAGTCACCTCCAAACCTGTTTCGCAAAATAGCAGAACGCTCTAACCAAACATATCAACAAACATGGTTTCTGCAGAGACATTTTAGCAGAACGTTCTCTTGTGTTTTCCCTATCGAAAGCAAGGCAGAGTGAGTTTTGTGTTGACCCTTTGTCTAAATCATTTTGTTGTTCTGCAAGAGACAAGAGACAATGTTTAGGTCGGCGCTTGATAATGGGTGACATTAAACTGATCGCAGGTGTTATATAATTGCAAGTAGTTACATAATACCAGATCAGCACCTAGTCGCATCATGAAACAAGAGTGACATATAATCAGGTCATTGGAATTAAGCTAATGGTACCACCCCTTGAATCGTGTCATTGGTTTTGGTCTGTGTAAAATTGTTGATATTTCTGACATCATGGTCAAATACATTGCGTTACATGATAGCTGATGTCATAATTGAAGTAGGCTTCCACGGTTATTGCTTTGATTGATCACGGTCGATTATTTAAGAATAATTGTGATAGCTCGATTAATCAGCTTGGATACAAATTACCAAAACATAACAACAAAAGCATATCAGTTATGAAAGCTGCAATGGTGTTTAGAAAAGTCGATATGCAGGCCAGGAGAAGACTATTTGAAAAAATCTATCACTGATTCTCGAGCCAGTCATTCCAGTGATACATTTTCAACAATAGCCTTCTTTTTCATGGCCTGTAAATGGACATAAATTCACTGAACAAAATGTCAATCTTCGTGACCGATCTCATTAAAAAGTATTTAAACGGTTGGAATTGAAAGACATTTGTCCATTATGGTAAAATCAGCTTCCTACATACCATCTGACACCCATTGCCCAGAGGTAATGAGTCTGACTCGTATTCTGAGGTTAATGGGTTCAAACCCGATCTGCGGCTGATGAGATGCGAAACAATGAAACTAGCCATGCAGTGGATGTGTCTGTGGTATGTGAATAATTCATTAAGTGTCTCAGACTGCTGCAAGCCACCAGACAATAAATTTAATTGACAATAACTGGACCTGCTGGATATTTTGAAAACAATATGACTGAAAGTTGCTGGTGGCTTAGCCACCAACAACTTTCAGTCAAATTGTTTTCAAAATATTCAGCCCATCCAGAGTTAAAATCCGTGGAAAATGTAGTCTGACGAAACTCAGCAGGTAGACGATTAATGTTTAGTCACTGTTTCATCTATTGTCACCAAACCTGTGATATAATTAGTCGCTACATTAGATATGTAACTGTATACAAGCATACAAATGTACATGTGTATAATACAGGTAGGTGTTCCTGATGTACAATGTATAAAGCGTTTCGGTCAGATTACTATCAAGATATAACCAGTATTATTGTAGATGACTTCAAATACAATAATTATACCATTTATGGAATTTTATATGAAAACAGATAGATAAAGTTTGTTTTTATTGGATACATTTCTAGATCTACAAAGCGTTATCTAAACATTTGTGTATTGTAGAACGTGACAATTCAGCTTTAACCCTTGAAATGCTAGTGTTTGAATTTTAAAACAGCAATGCTGTTAAATGTTTTGAAAGTAATTCGACTGGAAGCTGTCGCTGCCTACGACAGCAACAGCATAGGCAGTAACAGCTCCCAGTCAAATAAGTTTCAAAATATTCAGTAGACTGTTTGTTCCTTTTATCTTAAAGAATTTCTCAATTCTGGTCTGGTTACCCTTTAACCATCAAATTTGTTTTAAAAAATGTATATTTTCTCAAATAAAATGTTCATTTACAGACCAAGAGAAGACTATTTTTGAAAATTTACGACTGGAAGGACTGGTTCGGTTAACGAGCCAGTCATTTCAGTGATAAATTTTCAAAAGTAGTCTTCTCTTTGTCAGCAAATGGACATTTTCCAAAATTAGTGCAGAATCCATTTTCAGCCAGAGTGTTAATGGGTTGATGTTTGAGTGGTTGACAGGTTTATAACTAGATTTGATATAATCCACTCTGTGTAATCTCCTTTATGTGTGTGTACAGCTATAACTATAGGTGTATTCATTCTAAGAAATGTTTGATTTAATGATTAAATAGTGCCTAGACCTTGGTCAGTTTGAGCAAGATATGGCAGTGATCATTTTTAGTGCCTGAATTTTATACTGATAATTAATATCTATATGGTGTTAACAGATTGGGATTACCTACTGCGATTTATCCCTTTTTACGCTGAATTCAGAAAATGAGTCTGGTACAGACAATTAAAGGTGCATGTTCGTGCCAAGTGCTTCAAAATAAAATTGTTAAGATTGTATACTTTTAGAAGCTTAAATCGTATGACGAGATGTAATGAAACAAAAATAAATCTTAACCCTTGACTTTGTTCAAGAAAATTAAAATTTTCCCAGAAAATGTCCATTTGCAGTCCAAGAGAAGACTGTTTTTGAAAATTTACCTTTGGAATGGCTGGCTCGATAGCGGAGCCAGTCATTCCAGTGGTAAATTTTCAAAAATAGTCTCATCTTGGTCTGCAAATAGACATTTCTCAAGACCACTACAGAGGCCACTTTTGGCCGATATGAGGGTTAAAGGGTTAACATAGGATGATTTCATTCTATATGAATAAATATTAGTATTATTAGTTGTGAGTTTGAATTCTTTAATTCAATTTCACAACTTAAAAATCTTATTAATTCATGCGTAATGAAATCATATGTTAAAAAAAAAATTAATTTCATTTCATTGCATCTAGACACACAACTTTAAAGCCTCTAACAGTATATTTTTTCTAAATTTTATTTTGAAGCATTTTGTAGTGAATATGCACCTTTAGCAGAATATCCTGAATACATACCGCAAACAACAAATTCTTTATTAAGTAGGGAAACACCTGAAATTTCAAGGGTTATAGGGTTAACCCCTTAATGTCAAGCCATCCAGAACTGACCATTCAGAGTGATCTTAAGGAATGTCCATTTATGGGTCAAGAGAAGTCTATTTTTGAGTTTTACAATTGGAATGATCGAGTCAATAACTGTGCCAGTCATTCCAGTGGTAAATTTTCAATATAGGCTCAGTTTGGCCCGCAAATGGACATTTGCTAAGCAAAGATTTCACTTTTCTTAAGAAAGTTTGAGCACTAACCCGCTAACCCTCAAATTTGTTCAAGAAAATTTAAATTTTCTCATAGAAAATGTCCATTTGCAGAACAATAAGACTGTTTTTGGAAAATTTAGTACTCGAATGACTGGCTCGTTTACTGAGCCAGTCATTCCGCTGGTATATATAAATAGTCTTCATGTTCTTCAAATGGACATTTTCCAAGATAACTGCAGAAGCTGATTTCATCTGTTTCAAGTGTTAAAGGGTTACTCTAGACTAATATGCATAGAATTACATAGTTTTTGTTGGTTGCGCATAACCCTCCAATAATTTGGAGAACCCACAGCAGTGACATAAGGTAAGTGTACCAAGGTATGGTCTAATGTAGATCAGCTAGACCATGTGTTCAATGCTGTGTATGCTAATCTGTCAGCTATTACCTATATACACTGACTAATCCTCTGTGTATAATAATCACTTTCTTTGTGTACGCCCAAGATTATGATGTAATATCAGATTTTGTGATTCGTATCAGATTATTTCTAAATCTGCAATGTACCTGCACAATTACAAAGCACTTTTTAACAGACTTTCATATTGCCAAATCAAGATTGAAGATCGCTATAAAGTCAATCGCTTGTATTGTAGGTAGGGTTTTGCATAATATTTATGCAGGTACCGTACATGTTGTGTCCTTATCTAGAGATTCTTAACTCTTTAACTACTTCAAGCCACCAGATAATAATTTTAATGGGCAATAACTGCACCTGCTGAATATTTTGAAAACAATTTGACTGAAAGTGGTAGGTGGCCTAGCCACCATCAACTTTCAGTGAAATTGTTGTCAAAATATTCAGAATATCTGGCGTTAAACTCCGTAGAAAATCTAGTCTGCAGAAACGTAGCAGTTAGATAGTTAATAAAGTGTTCTCTCTGAATCCCTCACTATCAAATTTAACCATTTAATATGTAGTCAAGCCCCATAAAAATTGATGTCCGCAAACGTAAGCCTTTTAAATTGTCCATTTGCAGGAGCTAAAAGAAGGCTAATTTTTTGAAAACTTAACTATACTGTAATGGTAGGCTCAATAACCGGTCCAGTCATTCCAAGCGTAAATTTATTAAAAAATTCTCTAGGCCTGATTTTCATTCTCAATCTTGAACATTAATGTGTTAAAGCTCTCATAGATTATTAGACATGATTTGATGTCTGTAAGTGTTTATTATATGAACATTTTACTTTGATGTTTGTCCCTGTCATAAAGAAATTGAATTGCCAATTGGTGCATTTAGCCATTCATTGGTACGATTAATTGTTAACTCTTTGACACTCGTTCGCCAAAAACAGCTTCTGCAGTTGTCTTGAGAAATATTCATTTGTAGACCAAGAGAAGACTATTTTTGAAAATTTACCACTTGAATGACTGGCTCGATAACCAATCCAGTCATTCCAGTGGTAAATTTTCCAAAATAATATCTTGGTCTACAAATTTTCTATTGGAAAATCTAAATTTTTTTGAACAAATAATGATCAAGATTATTTAAAAACTTTAAAAAAATTTGGGTTTTATACTGTTTTTGAAAATTTACAACTTACCGAGCTAGCCATTCCTGTTGTAAATTTTCAAAAATAGTCATCAAAATTGGCCTGCAAATGGACATTTCTCAAGACCATTACATACAAGATTTTTAGCCCAGGTCTGGCCGTTGAAGGCTTAAGCTTCTCGTAATCTTAACTTGTCTTAATCTTTACAAGTGGTGGTACTTATTTTCAAGCTGGTCTTTATACGGAGGTAGGTAGATTGACATCAGATTTTATTGTACAGTCTGTTGAAAAAACCCGGAGTTTACCCAAGTACTCTGTTGTAAATTTCTATAACAATTATGTTAAAAGGATTTTAGGAACAGCTCTCAATTTTAAAATTGCAGTTTTTATATTGTCATCGTGTGTGAACTTAAATGAACTCACATTTTATTTAATTTTGATATGCATGCGTATGTGTACAGGTAGGCTTTTTAATAAAATAAATAGCAAAATTTAGGCCATCAGACAGCTCTGGGCTGAGAGAGAGAGAGGTTTATCTGCATTGAATTTAAACTACATGTAGTTCATTCTATATGATTAAGATAACAATTTCATATAGTATTTACTATATACAATGAAATCCTACACATTATTTTGAATGCAATTTGACTGAAAGTCATTGCTAATTATGTCAACAATGGCTTTCAATCAAATCTTTTTCAAAATATTGAGCAAATTTCACATTTATCGCTTTTGAAACCTAGATATGTATAATTCAGGATTAATGTGTTTACGCTTTCACCCTAAAATCATTATTTTAAAACAGCTAAGTATGACTGTTTTTGAATATTTGGAAACTAATTTATCTGGAAGTTTTTGCTGCCTAAGACAGCAAAAGCTTCCAGTCAAATTAGTTTCAAAATATTTTATAGAATATAAAATATTGTACAGCATCCTGAATTTGTTGTGTCTTGCGTACATGCTCTGAGTGAGATATAGCAAAAGCTTATATTTCAACATAAGTAAATAGGGTACTCTGTATATTACAGTAGTGTGTAGGAGCGACTCAGGTATCCGTGTATCGATTTGGATCTCAGAATATCCAGTTTTAGGAGTGTGTGTTTATGTGAAAAGTAAAAGTTAGCTGAAGACTATATTTTTTGTTTTAAGATTTTATAAATTTAATTGTAAAATACCTCAATGAACTTGTTTAATTAGCTATTGGATTTTTGATTCAATGCGTACGCCATTGTGAATACATACATGTACATATACGTGTGTATAGTCTATATGTGTATCTAACGTGTCTAGTGAGTACAGGTCAGTATGAGAGGGATGGGTTGGGGAGACAGGGTGGGAGAGATATGAGATGAGAATGAAAGAGAAAAAGATAAAGGTGGGTAAAGGGGAGAGAGAGTGGTGAGAGAGAGAAAGGAAAAGAGAGAAAGAGGAAAGGAGAAATGTAGGGATGGAAGAGATTGCCAGAGGGGTTGGTGATCAAGTTTGCTGAGAGGGAGGTAAAGAGAGGAGTGGGCAGGGGGTGGGAGAGGATGAAAAGAGCGGAGTGGGTAGGGAGGGGTTAGAGGATAAAGAGAGGAGTGGGCAGGGAGGGTGGGGAGAGGATAAAATATGGGAGTGGGCAGGGAGGCGAGAGGATGAAAAGAGAGGAGTGGGCAGGGATGGCGGAGAGGATGACAAGAGAAGAGTGGGCAGGTAGGGGTTAGAGGATGAAGAGAGGAGTGTGGTGAATGGATCAAAAGAGAGGAGTGGGCAGGGGGTTGGAGAGAATCAAAAGAGAGGAGTGGGTAGGAAGGAGGGATAGGATGAAAAGAGAGTTGGCAGGGAGGGGGAGAGGATGAAAAGAGAGGAGTGGACAGTCATGGGGGAGAGGATGAAAAGAGAGAAGTGGGCAGGGGGTGGGGGTTGTAGAGGATGAAAACAGAAGAGTGGGCAGGGAGGGGGAGAGGATGAAGAAGGAGTTGACAGGGAGGGGAAGAGGATGAAAAGAGAGGGGCAAGCAGGGAGGGGGGAGATGAAAATAGAGGAGTGGGCAGGGAGCGCGAGAGGATGAAAAGAGAGGAGTTGGCAGGGAGGGGGAGAGGATGAAAAAAGAGGAGTTGGCAGGGAGGGAGAGGATGAAAAGAGAGGAGTTGGCAGGGAGGGAGAGGATGAAAAGAGAGGAGAGGGCAGGGAAGGGGAGAGGATGAAAAGAGAGGGCGGGCAGGGATGGGGAGAGGATGAAAAGAGAGGAGTTGGCAGGGAGGGGGAGAGGATGAAAAGAGAGGGGCGGGCAGGGAGGAGGAGAGGATGGATGAAAAGAGAGGGGCGGGCAGGGATGGGGAGAGGATGAAAAGAGAGGAGTGGGCAGGGAGGGGGAGAGGATGAAAAGAGAGGAGTTTGCGGGGAGGGGGAGAGGATGAAAAGAGAGGGGTGGGCAGGGAGGGGGAGAGGATGAAAAGAGAGGTGTTGGCAGGGAGGGGGAGAGGATGAAAAGAGAGGAGTTGGCAGGGAGGGAGAGAGGATGAAAAAAGAGGAGTGGGCAGGGAGGGGGAGAGGATGAAAAGAGATGAGTTGGCAGGGAGGGAGATGATGAAAAGAGAGGAGTTGGCAGGGAGGGAGAGAGGATGAAAAGAGAGGAGTTGGCAGGGAGGGAGAGGATGAAAAGAGAGGAGTGGGCAGGGAGGGGGAGAGGATGAAAAGAGAGGAGTTTGTGGGGAGGGAGAGAGGATGAAAAAAGAGGAGTTGGCAGGGAGGGAGAGAGGATGAAAAGGGAGGAGTTGGCAGGGAGGGGGAGAGGATGAAAAGAGAGGAGTTGGCAGGGAGGGAGAGGATGAAAAGAGAGGAGTGGGCAGGGAGGGGGAGAGGATGAAAAGAGATGAGTTGGCAGGGATGGCGGAGAGGATGACAAGAGAAGAGTGGGCAGGTAGGGGTTAGAGGATGAAGAGAGGAGTGTGGTGAATGGATCAAAAGAGAGGAGTGGGCAGGGGGTTGGAGAGAATCAAAAGAAAGGAGTGGGCAGGAAGGAGGGATAGGATGAAAAGAGAGTTGGCAGGGAGGGGGAGAGGATGAAAAGAGAGGAGTGGACAGTCATGGGGGAGAGGATGAAAAGAGAGAAGTGGGCAGGGGGTGGGGGTTGTAGAGGATGAAAACAGAAGAGTGGGCAGGGAGGGGGAGAGGATGAAGAAGGAGGAGTTGACAGGGAGGGGAAGAGGATGAAAACAGAGGGGCAGGCAGGGAGGGGGGAGATGAAAATAGAGGAGTGGGCAGGGAGCGCGAGAGGATGAAAAGAGAGGAGTTGGCAGGGAGGGGGAGAGGATGAAAAAAGAGGAGTTGGCAGGGAGGGAGAGGATGAAAAGAGAGGAGTTGGCAGGGAGGGAGAGGATGAAAAGAGAGGAGAGGGCAGGGAAGGGGAGAGGATGAAAAGAGAGGGCGGGCAGGGATGGGGAGAGGATGAAAAGAGAGGAGTTGGCAGGGAGGGGGAGAGGATGAAAAGAGAGGGGCGGGCAGGGAGGAGGAGAGGATGGATGAAAAGAGAGGGGCGGGCAGGGATGGGGAGAGGATGAAAAGAGAGGAGTGGGCAGGGAGGGGGAGAGGATGAAAAGAGAGGAGTGGGCAGGGAGGGGGAGAGGATGAAAAGAGAGGAGTTGGCAGGGAGGGGGAGAGGATGAAAAGAGAGGAGTTGGCAGGGAGGGAGAGAGGATGAAAAAAGAGGAGTGGGCAGGGAGGGAGAGAGGATGAAAAGGGAGGAGTTGGCAGGGAGGGGGAGAGGATGAAAAGAGAGGAGTTGGCAGGGAGGGAGAGGATGAAAAGAGAGGAGTGGGCAGGGAGGGGGAGAGGATGAAAAGAGATGAGTTGGCAGGGAGGGAGATGATGAAAAGAGAGGAGTTGGCAGGGAGGGAGAGAGGATGAAAAGAGAGGAGTTGGCAGGGAGGGAGAGGATGAAAAGAGAGGAGTGGGCAGGGAGGGGGAGTGGATGAAAAGAGTGGAGTGGGCAGGGAGAGAGTGGGTAGGAGGATGTAGAGAGAGGGAGGGTGAGAGCGAGATGGTGGTGGGGAGAGGAGAGGAAACTATCGCTTGATTATTTTAAATTAATATGTACATTATATAGAAACAGAAATCTAGCATTTATTTACACAAAAAAAGTTATTAAATCCGGCCCGTAATGCATTATAAAAGATGGACGCTCGCGTAAACGTTTTTCAGACCATAGACAGTTTTCAACCTATTCCAATAGTTCATGGTTCGTGGGCGAACAGGCGATAAAAAGAGGTTACCGTAACTGGAGTTATATTTGGCCTGGCCGTGGGTGTATTATGACAGTTTGATTTTTTCAGTGAGATTGTAGCACAGTTCATTTAAAGGTGCATATTCACACCAGAATGCGTGAAACTAAAATTGTTAATTTTCTATATGGTAACCAACATACCAAACTTTGTTAAATTCCATGAACTTTGATTCCCCCTCCACCCTCCCACATACACCAATGCCACCACCACCACACAAATATCATCGTGGATAACTTATAACAAATTTTATTGGATTCTCTAAACCCTCATGTGTCAACAGCGCCTCAAAGCGCTCAATATACGGTATATATAGGCCTATTAACTAACCATTTAACGGTCAAGAGTTGTGAATAAGAAGAAAGTGTTACTCATTGAATGCAATCCATTTGCAGGCCAAGAGAAGACAATTTTTAAAAAGTTTTCCAATGGAATTTACAAATAAGTGTTTCAGTTGTGGTGTAAATGAAGGCTGTTTGAACATTATGGTCAATAAAATTCAAATTTGTGCATAATCAGTATCCATTTGCAGGCCAAGAGGAGACTGGCTCGGTAACTGAGCCAGGGATTCCAGTGGTAAATTTTCAAAAAATAGTCTTCTCTTGTTGACTTGCAAATGGAAATTCCTTAAAACCACTGAAGAGACTGCTTTGGTCAGTTTTAGCATTTAATGGTTAAGTTTACACAAGATGGGTTAAGCATGCCAAATGGTTTTGGAGCAGATTACATGATAATACATTGTACATGATGGGCAGATGTACATGTACATGTATGTACAGTCAATTATAATATCAACTGTTTTTTTTCAAAACGGTGTTGGGATAATTAAAATAAATAAATAAAATTAACATAGCTTAGGACATATTGGTTATGATGTGCATGTACATGTATATATCATGTAGATAGTTTTTTTCTCTCAATGATAGCTCCCAGGCAAATTAGTTTTAAAACTTTCAACAGCTGTGTTATAAATCTGCATAGTCACTTACTTACAACTTATATAGTAATTGGGCTTTCAATGTTGAACAGGTCAGTATGTACATGGAACATGTATTAACGTAGACGCATAGGACGTTTGCAAATTTCTAAAAATTAGTTTATTCAGAAGCTATTGCAGTGCTCAGTGGGACAGTGCTCAGTCCCTCTGAGCAAATTAATTTTAAAATCTTCAACAAAATATTCCTAAGAACATACATTATACAATGTACGTTATGTTTGGGGAATAGGATGGGGGTGTGTGCCATTGAAAGTGTCAACCCTTACCCCACATGTACTCTTACCCCCTCCCCCCCTCCCCACCCCCTGATTTTAAAATGTCTGCATAATGATCTTGGGAAATGTCTATTTGAAGGCTAAAAAAAGGTTATCTTTGAAAATTTACTACTGTATTGGTTGGCTTGAAAGCCGAGCCAGTCATTCCAGTGGTAAATTTTCAAACTTTGCCTTCCTGGCATGCAAACGGACATTCAGTAGTCAAAGATTTGGATTTGCCAGAACAATTTTAATCATTAACCCTTTAACACTCAAGTCGGCCAAAACGCTTTTGCAATGGTCTTGAGAAATGTTCTTTTTTTTGCAAACCAAGAGACTATTTTAAAGAATTTACTACTGGAATGACTGGCTCGATAATCGAGCCAGTCATTCCGGTGATAAATTTTCAAAAATAAACTCTTGGTCTGCAAAGGGACATTTTCTATGAGAAAATCTCAATTTCGTGAACAAATTTGAAGGTTAAAGGGTTAATTTTTACAGAGCAAGTACATGTAGAAGCAGTTGTAACATTGTAATGTATTTTTTAAAACAATGTTTCTGAAAGATGTTGTTGGCTTAGACAGCCACAGCTTACAGAAGCATAATGTTTCCAAAATGAAGCCCAGTTGTCTTCTAAAATAGAAAGGAATTTAAGTGTTTAAGACGTTAATATTTTCAAGACAGTTATGCTATTGGTGCTTGTGGTATCTAGGTTTAAACATCATAATATATTGTTCTAAGAAATCTACATGTAAATATCTATCTGAATCTTTCAGTAACTGGTTGACCGCGGTGTACAGTGTGATTGACGGTGAGATAGTGACCGTGCTGTGACAGTGACCGTGCCAGTCGCCAGTCATGGCAGTGGTCAATGGTCCAGATGAAGCGGATGATATGAACGGTTCCGAGGCGGTGACGTTACCACGGGGACATGCAGTTACAAATGGTGGCCGAGAGGTGGCGAGTCCCGGCGAAGAATTCTATATTCACAGGTAGGTACAATTGTACGTGTGTATGAAATTATGGATTCCGAGGCAACTGCTTGTGAATTGTGGAATTCCACATTTTTAAACACTCATTGATAACAGTCTAAAGCATTGTTGTATGAATTGTATGTCTACTATTTAATAAACATACTGTTGAATAGTTTGAAACTAATTTGACTGGGCGCCAGCATAGTGCAACAGCACCCAGCCAAATTAGTTTATAAATAATCAACAGCTTACCTAGTATATAGTTGTCTGGAAGTTGATAGTCTTCGAGTTCAGGGATTTATCGATCCATACACGGGCAAAGCGTGGGTGAAGCTTAGCAAGAGATGGGCAGGGCATAGCTAAAACTGGATTCCTCCATTAATGATGATTGTGTAATTTATATCTAAGAGATTAATCAATTGCAAAAAGATGATGTCAGCGATGGTCAAAACATGGTGCGCCAAGTGCAAATACATTTTTCTGAAATCAGTTTAGCTATTGTTAAAATATAATTCAAGCATGTTAAGTGGACCGTCACACACCGGACATATTTCAAGGTTGACATGGTTGACCGTGATCAACCATGGGTGAACACATTCGGTGGTCCTTGCGCAGTGAGTCAGTGGGTAGGTGGTTTTTTGTGTGGGGGGGGGGTGGGAGTGAGTGACTGATACCGTGAATTTTACTTAATATTTTCATCTAACCTCACTGAATATTTTCATTTCAGATCGATTTACACGCAGCCACTTCTCAAGCAAGAGTTTCGCGAAGACACGCCGGACGACTTCTCTCTGAGAACTCACTGTAGAAAATGTTGTTTAAAAAACTGTTGTTGTGCAGGACCGTGTTTAAAGCGGATTTTCTTTCGAACATTCCCGTTTGTCCGAATACTTCGGGATTACAGCGTTAGAAATGACCTGCCTAGTGATGTCATATCGGGACTTACAATCGGCATCATGCATATACCACAGGGTAAGTCCTCGCATGACGTAATACTAATTCTTTAACCCTTACCACTCTGATGTCAATATTCTATCTTACTGTGTCAATATCAAAGAAACTGGTGTACATTTTTCAACAATTTTGCTGGAAGATGTTGCTGTCTATGACAGCACCATCTCCAACCAAATTTGTTGAAAAATTAACACAAGTTCATCGTTTAATTTAATTTGAAAATTAAGAATTTTAACAGCAGAGTGTTACGGGCTAACTGTCAAGATTTGTCAAGAAAACTTGAGAGATTATTCACTGTAATGTGAGAGTTATCATAATGGAGGATTCCAGTTTATCCATCAATCATCTGACGTCATAATCAACTACATGATGGTTAGGATGACATCATAATCAATTATGTCATCAAGTTCGTGATGAATGCTTAATTCATGAAAGACTAAGCGTTGTTGTACGAATTGTATGTCTACTATTTAATAAACACACTGTTGAAAACCTTGAAACTAATTTAACTGGGCACGGTTGCTGGCAGTTGTGCCCAGTCAAATTAGTTTCAAAATATTCAACAACTTACTTGTATAGTTTTCTGCAAATTTTTAGTCAGGGAGTTAAGGGATCGATGGATCCCAGCATGTGCAAGATGTAGGTGGAGCGTAGCCTGCATTGTGGAGTGGCCTTTAACAATATCCAGCTTTGTTCGTTTAAAGTTACGGTATATTAGCAAATCCTGGTTGAAGTAAAATTTGTTGTTCATTTCAGGCATTACAACTATTAGTGTTTTTGATAGATTTGTGCCTCGCCTAACACACACACCCACACATCCCCTCCTCCCAGAATATGTATGATTAAGTGAATACTCATTCTTTTTTGTATAAAATTATAGTGATAGAAAATTGCATAATTGTGTGAGTTATCTGGTATTTTAATCAGTTAGTGTGAATCATACATGACAATCCGTGCCAATTTTGTGCTTATTATTTTCAGCTCAAATAGTGTGCATATGGCTAATGAAACTTTCTAGTTTATCCATCAATCATATGATGTCATAATCAACCACGTGACATGTAGGATGATGTCATAATCAATGACATCATGAATGACGTAGATAAGTTCATCACGAAGGCATAATTGATGACGGACTAAGCGTTGAACAAATTCTATGCCTTTACTATTTAATACACATGCTGTTGACTATTTTGAAACTAATTTGACTGGGCACTCGGTCAAATTAGTTTCAAAATATTCAGCAAATTACTTGTATAGTTTTCTGGAAAATGATAGTCAGGGAGTTAACGGGCAAAGCGTGGGTGGAGCTTAGCTAGAGATGGGGTGGGTGGGGGGTTGGGATGGAGTGTCTTAGCTAGGCTTGCGCGATTATTGCTTTCAGTAATCACGATCGAATATTTAATAATAATCGCGATTACTCGATTAATCAGCTTGAGTACAAATAACCCAGTTATAACAGCTAAAAAAAGCATATCAATGACAAAAGCTGCAATGATGTTGAGAAAGGTCGATTTGCAGGCCAAGAGAAGACTATTTTTGAAAATGTGTCACTGGAATGCCTGGCTCGATTCTCGAGCCAGTCATTCCAGTGATACAGTTTCAAAAATAGTCTTCTCTTGGCCTGCACATGGACATGCATTTGCTGAGCAAAATGTACATTTCCGTGACCGATCGCAATAAAGAATAATTAAAAGGTAGGTTTTGAAATATTTTATGCTGTAGAATTATTCATGAGTATTCGATTATTTAATTTTTAATCATATAAATTCATGATTTAAAAAATAATCGCGATTTTCGATTTAATCACAAAATCGTGCAAGCCTAGCCTTAGCTAAAATGGATTCCTCCATTAGTTGGACAGTTGTCGATTTTAGCAAATGACTGTGATGTTCAACCATTAATTATGCAGATGATACTATATTCTTGAATATTGATGTCCTTGCTGTTTTCGACCTGTTAGGAAATTTCATTGCCATAATCTAAAGAATATACACTGCTGGGCAAAAAAATGAGGCGAACATGATTTATCATATTTTTTATGATTACTCTTTCATGTTAATAAATACAGGTGAAATACGTGACAATTTTACATAATATCATATGCATTGTCTGTGTACAGGGTACCTTTTAGTATGGGATAGCTTTTCCCTTGTTTTTCTTCAGAAATCTCAGCCGTTTGAGCAAGCTGTCTGAAAGCCTTTTACAGTGTGCTGCATCAATGCTGTTCCATTCATGTCTGACTGCTTCCCACAACTGGTCAGTGCTCCCAAATTTTCTGCCAATCAGTTTGGCCTTGATATGTGCCCATATATTCTCTATGGGGTTAAGATCTGGTGACTGTCCAGGCCAAAACATCACCGACAGAGAATGCGGCTCAAACCAAGACTTTGTTGTTTTTGCTGTGTGTGCTGGGGCATTATCTTGTTGAAAAATAGCATTTTGTCTTTTATTTCAACTACACAACTTGTTCAGGCTTGGAAGCAACCCCTTTTCTAATATGTTTTGATACTCCTTTGCATTAATGGACTTTTCACATTGCACAAGTTCGCCAACACCAGATGCAGAAAACACACCCCATACCATAATTCCACCTCCTCCATGTTTCACAGTGGTGGAGGGGCATTCTGGGTTATATTTTTCACCTGACCTATGAAGACAGCGCTCTGGAGCATCTGTACACAGCTTAAAACGTGACTCATCACTCCAGAGAACACACACAAACCACTGAGAATCATGGTCACGATAAAGTGCCAAAAATCTGAGTCTATCTGCAGCGTTCTTTGTGGACAGCAATGGTTTCTTAGCACAGCGCTTTGATGAAAAACCAGCTTCCTTGAGCCTCCTTGCAATTGTTCTTCTTGAAACAGCCTTATTTTGTGAATTTCGGAATTCTTCTGCTAATTTGGTGAGAGTCTGCTTACGATTCTTCAGAACAGTACACATGTAATTTTCAGCCTGCTTTCATCTCGACATGTCACTAGCTCGTCCAGAACCTGCTTTCCGGGCAACAGAACCTGTCACTTGAAATGTGTGGCCAATTCTCTGTATTGTAGACAGTGGAATCTGAATATCCTCAGACTTTAGAATTGTCTTAATCTCAGGATATGACTTTCCAGCTTGACGAAGACCTGCGATCCAGCTTTTGACTTCAACAGGTACATGGAATTTAGCCTTTTTTGAAGGCTTTTTGAATCAAAAATAACAACTTCACTCTTCAGGCACAGTGTGGTAATACACAGAGATTACAGAAATGGCTAATGTCTTGTCACCTCGGTCAGCGTAACTCAACTAGCTTGCTAGTTTGGTTAGTTAATTCACTTTAAGTCCTGAACACAGAGACGGACTATTTGTCTTTTGTGTATGCATGTAGGTCTAATATAGAACAAGAATCCATTCAGTAGATGGCTTTTGATATGCAAATTAGCTCACTCAGCAGTGGAAAGCAGTCAGACATGAATGGAACAGCATTGACGCAGCACAATGCAAAAAGCTTTCAGACAGCTTGCCCAAATGGGTGAGTTTTGAGACAAAAAAAATAAGGGAAAGGCTCTCCCATACTAAAAGGTACCCTGCACACAGACAATGCATACAATATTATGTAAAATTGTCACTTATTTCACCTGTATTTATTAACATGAAAGAGTAATCATAAAAAATATGATAAATCATGTTTGCCTCATTTTTTTTGCCCAGCAGTGTAGTGTGTGCCTACTATTATGGCTGGAATATAAACTTTTAATTCAAACTTACAAAGCTCTGCATAATCAGGCACCAACTTATATCACCGACATGTTGCAGGGCCATACAAGCCGAGTAAGAACGTAAGATCCGAGAATTCCATCACACTGACTGTACCACGTTCACGCACAAAAACATATGGCGACAGATGTTTCTCAATAGGAGCACCCAAGTTATGGAACGCCATGCCACTGTATCTGCGAAACACTAACAAACTGTCCACCTTTAAAACATCTCTCAAAACACACCTTTTCAAATCATACTTTGAAAATTCTTAGACTTCCACGGTTATCCCTTTTAAATGCCATTTCGTTCTGTACTGTGGTTTTAACTTACTACATGTACATAGATGTAATTATACTAACAATCATGTAGTAAATTTTGTCATATAGTATGTTAAGTGGGCTAAATATGTCTTTAGGTCTATATTTTTATTATTGTCTAAATTTTTATTTGTTTGTAATTTTTTTAAATTGTAAAGCGTTTTAGAACCGACTTGATTTTGGAATAGAACGCTATAGAAATATGGTCTAGTAATAATAATAATAATAATAATAATAATAATAATAATAATAATAATAATGGCTGAACAGTCATGCTAAAATAACCAACTCCTTCCAGCAACATGTAGCTCTATCAATGCATTTCCGTATTCGGGAACTATAATGAGACAAGACCTGTGCAACAGTGCCAAGCTTCTATAAAATGATTCACTCAGTACAGCGAAGGGACCTTTCCAGTTTTGAGTATGCCCCGCCCATTTAGCTAAGCTCCACCTACACCTCACTTACATGTATGTTGGGATCGATCGATCTCTGAACTCTGACTATCAATTTCCAGAAAATTATACAGGTAAGCTATTGAATATTTTGGATCTAATTTGACTGGGCACTGTTGCTGCCTATAGCAGCAACAGTGTCCGGTCAAATTGGTTTCAAAATATTCAACAGCATGTTTATTAAATAGTAGAGACATTCAAAGTCGTACAATGTGTCAGACTATTAAGAGTTAAAGACGGGCCAAATAGAATCATTTATAACGTAATGATTATTATGTCATCCTACACGCCACTTTGCTGATTATGCCGTCATGACATCAGATGACAGATAGATACTCCAGAAAGGTTAATTGTCAGTTAGCCAGTAGTTGTATAACACGAGCATTTGACATGTGAGCACTACACAACCCAGTGTTATGCAGAGATTGCTCATGTGTAGTACTTAGCTGCCAAGTTGAAGCGCTGACTCTGAGCTCCACAGAAGTTATTGGTTTGATTAGCGTCTATTGAGTCCCTGATTCCAGCTCGCATTCATGCCATCCGTTGGCTGATTTACTTTTCAGTCTATTATTGGTAACTTCCCCAGTTTTATACTGGTACCCATTTATACTCCTGTGTGGAGAGAGGCAATGAGGAGTGAAGGAGATTGCCTATGTATCCACCGATTGTTCATCCATCACCTGATCGCCGATCGCCTGATAGTCAAGCAGGATTTGAACCCCGCCCGGCTGATTACCAGTCGATTGCGCTAACACTACGGCCAATGGACATGTCCAATTTTAGGTATGCCCCGCCCATCTCCATCTAAGCTCCACCCACACCTCACTTGTGTTGGGATTGATCGATCTGAACTTCCTGACTATCAATTTCCAGAAAACTATACAGGTAAGCTGCTGAATATTTTGATACTAACCAAAGGCAGCAACTGCGCCCAGTCAAATTAATTTTTAAATATTCAGCAGCATGTTTCTTAAATAACAAAAACATATAATTCGTACAACGTGTCGGACCATTAAGCGTTAAATACAGGCTTAATTCGAATCATTCATGATGTCATGATAATGATGTCAGCATACACGTTACATAGTTGATTATGACCATATCATTGAGTGAGGAAATGGGCAGGCATGGGGCGAAACCCTTTGGGCTTAGGGCTTGACTGGACTTAAGCCCTAATTTTCAAAGGGCTTGCAAATGTGCTTAAGCCCTTTAGTCCAAAAAGGGCTTTGGGCTTGTGCTTGTGCTTAAGCACATTAAAAATACCATGTGCTTTCAAACCCTTTTTCAAGCCCTTTTTAAGTTTTCACCTTGAATCAATACTTATAGTTATCAAATCATTGCTCTTACTCTTTACTACTCTACACATATGCATTGCTGCTGCTACGTGTACATATTACAGATAAACTTTTGCTGCTTATTTTGAAATTGATTTGACTGAAAGTAAGGCAACAATATGTTTAGACAAATCATTAGATAACACTTAGCAGCTATCAAAGTCTAACTAAAACATATTTTGGTGAATTCGGAATGAAATGGCCTAATTACATGTACATGTGTAGTCATTATTTTAAGAGAATGGCCACAAACCCTGTTAAATATTTGGAAACTACTGCGTTAACAAAATTATTAACAAAATGCTCAGCATGATACTTTGTACATCATATATAATAGTGTGCGTTGTAATATTTAAGGCGTTTATATGCTAGTTCCCAAAGCTAGGGTCTAGACTCACGCCTGGATATATCATATATAATATGTTTTATCTGGCCTGTCATGTGTGTAGAGCTGCAAAACATAAACCCATTTTACTCCATATCCAATTACTTAAATAGTTGTTACACGTTATATTTCAAAAAGCTGGTTAAAAGGGAGACAAATACAAAGATATCTGAATAGCTTGAAAGCAAATTACATCTGTTTCAGTCAATTTCCTTTCCAAATTTCCAACAGGGACAAGATTTAGCCACATTGAAATCAACATTCTGAAAATTCAGAATGAAATAGACTGAATGACTAGTGGTGTTAACTGACTATTCTAGATGCTCTCCTTATCTGGTCAATACAAAAGAATGAATTTCACACCTCTGCTACCACACCTCTTGCAAGATACATGTATATAACATGTCTGTCTTGTAATTACACAAATGTAGGTGGTAATGCTACTGAATAGGAATGTTCTTTTAATGTAAGCTCCCACCACTCCTCACAATGCCCCTCTTTTGATCTATCTCTGCCACTAGATAAGGCCTGATAAAATAACATCTTTACAACGTAAATTATATTCTGTCAAACATTTTGAAATTATTAGTGCAGCAGATGTTGCTGTCATCAGCAATGGCTACATGTACCTGTCAAATTATTTTTTAAATATTCTGCAACTTTCCTTGTATGACTACCTTGAAAGTAAGATATTTTTCAAGGAAAAAATTAACCATTTAATGGAAAAATTGGGTCAGAAAATGCTGATATACATGTACAAAATGTATGCAGACCAAGAGGTGACAATTTTTGAAAATTACAGCTAGAAACAATCCAGTCATTCCAGTAGTAAAATTTAATAATTACCCTTTAATTTGTCTACAAATGGACATTTCTCAAGTCCACTGTAGAGGCCATTTCGGTAGGCTTGACCAGTACAAGGTTAAACCTTACAGAACAGATATGAGAAATGTGTTATGATGTATGGAATATTTTGTTGAACATTTTGAAACTAATTTTATTTGGAGCTGTTGATCTATGTCAGCAGCATATTTCAGGCAAGGTAATTTCAACATACACAGCTTCTCGATGGATTTGCATATTTGATTTGAAAATGAGAAACGGAACTCTCATGGGTTAAATGGATAAATAAGACTTGGAATTCATGAATGTACACCTAGGTTAAGTAGCTTTGTACCGTTTCCTGTTACATGTTAGTTGCTAATTGCTGTTTATTCTAATAATACTACAAGATGTTGCGGAGAGACGTTTGAACAGCACTATTCTCAAAAATAATAAACTGATATGATAATCAGTTTGCTTATTCTCTACATGTATGTATAAAGTTTTGACCAACCCTTAAATCAAACAGATTTATCAATTGGCTATGTAATTTCCTCAAAGGTGCTTAAGGGCTTGTGCTTAAGCCCTTTGCAAAGAGCCTTGCTTGTGCTTAAGCCCTTTTAAAACAGGGAGGGCTTGTGCTTGTACTTAAGCCCTTTTTAAGTGCAAGGGCTTGTGCTTAAGCCCTTTCAAAAGGCCTTTGCCCCATGCCTGGAAATGGATTCATGAATTGTCTCCCCTCTGATCTCCAGGTACTGAGTGAACCCTTTAATAATGTGTGAGCAATTGTAGGTTGGACTTGTTTAACCCTTTCTCTGATTAATTCCCCATATCTCATTTTGAATGCTACCATACAGGAAAACCGTTGAATATTTTGAAATTAGTTTGACTGGGTGCTGTTGCAGCACCCTGTCAAATTAGTTTCAAAATATTCACCAGCATCTTTATTAAATAGTAAAGACATACAATTCGTACAACATCGCTTAGTCCATTATCAATTAAGCGTTCGTGACGAACTTATCCACGTCATTCATGACATCATTGATTATGACATCATCATACACATCACAGTTGATTATGACATCACATGATGGTTAGATAAACTGGAAAGGTCAATTCGTTGTTCCTGGTCTGTAAGTCTATTTGGCTGTGTTTGGTGGCACTGAATAGAAAGCTGGCTGAATAATTTAGAACAATCTGGTTGAAGGTTATTCTTACTTTAGATGAATTGGAGTAATGTCGAAGCATAAACGAGAGCGTCTCATTTCTGTATAATCTATGAACCAAACAATATTGGGGTCTATTTCTAGCTAAGCTCCGCCCATCCGCCCACTTCTAGGTAAGCTCCGCCCATTTCTAGATAAGCTCCGCTGATTTCTAGCTAAGCTCCGCCCACATTAATTGCAAGTTAAGGTTTAAAGATAGGGCGGTAATCCCCACTTCATTGGTTGATGGCTACACAATGTAGGTCACACCCCATGCAATAGGTGTGACTTAATGCCGAAATATTGGGAGTTCTCCACGTGTGTAAGTGAGTAAGGCATCAAAGAATCCCTCCCACTTCCGAAGGATGCCAATACTTTGGTACATGTATATAGGCCTCCCCCCCCCCCCCTCCTTTGAAGGGAATAAAATTGTGAAGCTATCACCCTTAATGTACATGTATCTATAAAACTAACTTTGCAAATACTTTGTGATTAATTATTACCAGGTTTAGGCTAAACCAGGTTTAAACCACCTTATTGAATTCAATAAGTCTTATGTCATAAAGAATACTGCTTTTTCAGGGTTTTGTCAGTGAAAGGGGTAAAATATACCTGGACTCATAATAGATTTACCGAAAATGGAAATTATTGATAGCACTGTGTTACTTTTAGCCATTAAACACAGCTTTTTGCATGGCAGTTCCACTTAAAGGTGCCTCGTCTACTGCATAAGTAATTTACGATCAGCAAACAACTTTCAACCCATTTTCTGTGATTTTCTTAATTATGGTATAAAATATAACATGTGAGAATGAATGTTTCCTGTTTTGGAAACATGTTTCCTGTTTTAGCAACAAAAAATGTTTACAGAAGCGGAAATGTACCTGACTGTCTTTTTGTTCTATCACACAGGTATGGCGTATGGTCTCTTAGCGGGACTGACTCCAGTATATGGCTTATACACGTCGTTCTTTCCTGTACTTATTTACTTCCTGCTCGGGAGTTCAAGGCACATATCCTTAGGTAAGCTATGAAGTTACCAGCTATTTCCTAGAGCTATGGGTGCACGATATTGTTCTGGACAATATTGCGATTTATACTGCATCTAAAATCGTGATATATCAATATATCGTAGCCCCTTATATCACAATGTTGAGAGACATATTGGTGGGTGTTTAAGATGGGTAAGTACACCTATACAAATTGCTAATATAGTGTCAATGAAAATCAGCTTAAAACTGTAAAGGCGGCAACATCTTCCAGTCAAAGCAATTTCAAAATATTCAAAATGTCATTGTAAAGCTTTGTCGATTCTCCAATTTTCGCAGTTTAGCATCGTAAAATATCGTGATCTTGTATCGAATCGTGATATATCAAAATATCGTGCACCTCTGCCTAGAGCACTGAGATCTTAGCTTCATAAATTGCTTTCCGTTTCATCAGGTTGATATGATAAATTGTGTTCGTTTTGGAAATAATGTTGCTGTGAGCTGTTGCTGTCTTAACCTTTTAACACTCATACATGTATCAGCCAAAAATGGCTTCTGAAGTGGACTTGAGAAATGTCCATTTGCATACCAAGAGAAAACTATTTTTGAAAATTTACCACTGGAATGACTGGCTCGATAACCAAGCCAGCCATTCGAGTGGTACATTTTCAAAAATAGTCCTCTTGGTCTTGCAAATGGACATTTTCTATGAGAAAATTGAAATTTTCTTGAATAAATTCGAGGATTAAAGGGTTAACTATCTGTAGAGATTGTGGTGGTTTTACTTTCTCAATCACCTGTGCTATAGCGTTTCAAGTATCAAATTTCATTGATCACTTCTGTCTGGTACAAATAAATGTAATTCTATGTCAGGAAGACAGGAAGAGTTACTGCCCTTGGAAACCTTGTATGGACAGTGTTTGAGAGAATGAGTTGAATATGTATGAAGAAAGAGAATAGTTCAATGGCACGATTCGTCATATTTAGGGCTCTTAGCTTCTAAATTTGTTGGTGGGTACACTTGCTGATGGGCTGCCACCCATAATATTATAAGAATTAGAACAGTGTGACTTAGTTTCTGGATACAGCACTATACGTAGGTTAAAGATCTATTTTCTAAAATTATTCAGTCAAATCTTTTTGTACATTTTTTGACCACTTATCCCCACATGTTTTGAACAAAAGTGGTGATTATGCGATCCTGTCTGTGTGCATGCGTGCGTGCGTGCGTGCGTGCGTGCGTGCGTGCGTGCGTGCGTGCGTGCGTGCGTGCGTGCGTGTCACGTCTACATGTGGACACGTCTTTGTACTCATCATCTGTCCTCAAATGACACATAGTCTCTTGTGGACTTATTCTTGTATTAACGGTACATGTATATGTAACAGTTGGTTCTGGGAAATGCACATTTATAGATAGATGACTATTTTTGAAAACGTACATGTACCACTAGTCAGTCATTTGATTATTAAATTTTTTTAAATAGTCTGCTCGTGTCCTGGATACAGACATCCATTAAAAGCAATAATTTTAATTTACTTGACCAATCTTGTCAATTGAGGATTCCAGTTTATCCATCAATCATATGACGTCATAATCAACTACATGTACGTGCTGTGTAGGATAACATCATAATCAATTACATCATGAATGACGTACATGTAGATACATGTACATGTAAGTTCGTCATGAATGCTTAATTGATAATGGGCTAAGTGTTGGTGTACAAGTTTTATGTCTTTGCTATTTAATAAACCTTCTGTTGAATATTTTGAAACTTATTTGACTGGGCGGGCGCTGTTGCTGCTAAAGCCACTCAAATTAGTTTCAAAATATTCAACAGCCTACATGTACTTACATAGTTTTCTGGAAATTGAGATTCGGACAGTGCAGGGATTGATAGATCCCATCATGGACAAAGCATGGGCGGAGCTTAACTAGGAATGGGTGTGGCATAGGTAAAACTGGACTCCTCCATTACACCATTAACACACAGGTACCTTTGCTGTGACAAGCCTGATGGTGGGCTCTGTGGCTGAATATGGCGACTCACTATACAACAACCACACACAAGTGGCCGCGGCTGCAGCTAGTTCATCTAATGCCCTCACCAATGGCGCAGCATTGCAAGGTCCCGACACTGTACGACTAGGCCTTGTGATCATGGTCACTTTCTGTGCTGGAATGCTACAGGTAGGTAATGCATGAAGGGCGTTTACTGCACACAGCATGGGTTTAGATTTAGGTAATTATATTTGGGCACAGGGCTTAGTCTTTAGGTTGTGTGTTTGGGCATGGCCTCGAAAGACCCCAGGACCCGTATTCGTGAAGAGGGCATAGCTTATGCTGTGCGGAGCTTACGCCCTAGAGTTACGCATCATAGTTATGCCATATTCATTACTATTCAAATAAATAAATGCGTCACTGTAATGCATGTAGGTCTTGGTTACATAGGCTGCTTATTGACAGTATGGTATGCTTCAACAGCTGTCAAAATTTGTAACCTTCACTACAACATGGAATACTGAATAGGCCTACCGCCAACTCAAAATTTAGTATGTAGGCCTAATACTAATAAATAAATAAATAATATTAATTCGGATGTTATATTGAGTCTGACTAACGTAGCATAAAACCATTCCATTAGTACAGGTAAAATGCTTGTCATTACATAAAAATACTTGCTGTGAAAAGATGTAATTTTTATATTATTACAACGTGCATTCTGCTACCGTAAATACTAGGGTAAGCCTTTTTGGGAAAACTTGACATGGGCACAGCTCGTCATTCAGGCCATTCACGTGTGCTCAATGCCAGGAACTAACGCATTGCTCTACCATGTTTATTAAATTGTTTAAGCTTCACATTCAGTGCACCGTGGCTGCTTTGAATACAGAAATAGGAAAAGTATTCAGCTCAAATAGTAACAAAGCGGCTGCTATGGCTTCACATTAAGTCACACTTAATATTTACAAAAAGTTGACTAAATGCAAATTCAATTTATAAAATCCATAATATCTGAAACTCGACTAAAATTCGAGACCACGTCAAAAACGCTGGAAATAATGACTTATGCCTTGTAGTTTGAGGGTATAAGTTATGCCCGATTTTATGGATGGCAGTAAACTGCGCTATTTTTGTGAATACCAACTTATGCCGCTTTAGGGGCTTATGCCCTAGTTAATCCTCTTCTAGGGTGTAAGCCCTCATTGTGCAGCCCCTGGATACTGGAGTTACATGTATCATCAGGGTACCTGTTTCTAACAGGGTTCTATTTCTAACAATTGCTCGTTTTTGTGTTTTCCTGAACGCATTGACATCGTCAAAACATGTTTGTTTCAATAGAGACAATCATTTTTACACACACTGAAGATTTGATCAAAATATAGCAGAAATAAGAAATAACTAAATGTATCTTTTTATTTGACGTGTGAAAAACATGTGTTTTCACTATTAGTTTTTTGAGGGGCCATAAAAATGTTCATACAGTAGCCGGTAAAGAAATGAAACGGACTGGTCCAGTTTTCGTATCAGACGACATATGCCAGTTGCTATCCAACACCTTATGTTGATTTCACCAACATAACAATAACTGTTTTCTACAGATGCGTAGAAGGGCCATGAGGTGCTTATATTGTTTTCAAATCTAGATTAATTTTTTTCACGCTCATGCCCAATCCAAACATGGCCATAGTTTCTATATATGATAAAAACTCAAATAATTTTAACGTTTTACGGTATGCATAACAATCCTTATTCTCATGTTCAACACCAGATTTACTACATTACAAAGCAAGGATACAGGATTTTGATTTTGAAAATGGTGTTGCTGCTATCTATGTATACCAGGTTTTACGAAAAATGGAATTTGACCAGGTCTAGATTTAGCGGCGTTTGTATCATTATTTTTGCTGATGAACTCTCCTGTTGTCATATCGTAGACAGTGATGTCATACCGCAATCTTGCCGCTATATAAATAACAAATTTACATCCCTGTTAGAAACTGATACCTAAGTACACAAAAACTCTGAAAACTGATAATGTGTATTTACATGTAGGGTAAATTTATTTGGAGGAATTAAAAGCTTGTGTTTTTTCACTGAATACTTGCACATTACTAAACAGAAGTCATTTCTTGACAAAAGCTTTACATTCTTATGCAATCCGCAAAACTGTCTATACCATGTTAGAAACCGATACTCGGGTAGATCGCTTCTGAATGACTATGTAACCAGTTTTTATGATCATCAATTAACCATTTAGTACTCAAGCCGGCCAAAAATAGCTTCTGCGGTTGGCTGGACAAATGTTCATTTGTAGACCAAGAGAAGACTATTTTTAAAAATTTACCACTGGAATGACTGGCTCGAGAATCAAACCAGTCATTCCAGTGTTAAATTAGAAAAAAAATAGTCTTCTCTTGCTGGACATTGTTTATGAGAAAATGTAAATTATCTTGAACAAATTTGAGGGTTAACGCTTTCATGACAAAGCTGGACACAACCTGCCTCTGTAATGATCTTGAAGAATGTCCATTTGCAGGCTAAGAGAAGGCTACTTTTGAAAATTTGCCACTGGAATGACTAGCTCGATTGGCTCGATAGCTGAGCCAGTCATTCCAGTGTTAAATTTTCAAAATTAGTCTTCTCTTGGTCTGCAAATTAACATCGTATGAGAATATGTAAATTTTCCTGAACAAATTTCAAGGCTCCCATAGATTTTACACAAACATCCTGTAGTTTTGTACTTTTAAAATAAATAAAATATCTTTATTTTTCAGTTTCTTATGGGACTATGTCGCCTTGGATTCGTAACAACCTATCTCTCGGATCCACTGATCGGTGGCTTTACAACGGGTGTGGCATTCCACATCTTATTTAGCCAGTTCAGACATTTCTTCGGCCTTGATATCCAACGTTACCGCGGCCCGTTTAAGTTGATCTATGTAAGCTTTTATTCTTATCACTGTTTAAATAATTTATTGTCTCACCTGTATGGTCAAGACACAGTTGTGGTGACAATGATGGTGGCTGTGGCCATTATGACATTACATAATTATTAGCTCACCTGGCCTGAAAGGAAAATGGTCAAAATGCTACTCCTCCTTAGCTGCTTGACATATTTCAACCAAATTTGACTTGATCGATTCTATCGTGGCATGGTATATATCTTCATTTCAGAATTTTGATTGATCAAGTTGTTGGGTGAAAATCTTAGATTTTATGAAAAATCAACCGGAAATGGTCAAAATGCTACTCTTCCTTGGCTGCTTGACATATGTCAACCAAATTTGACTAGATACAGTCAATGTTGGTAGGCTCTAGCCTCTTCTATCCTTAACCGCTTCATGGATTTCCACCAAATTTGTTTGGAATAACTATAATGGTAGGCTCCAGAACTTCCATTCAGAATTCTGATTGTTCGATTTTTCTACTCGCCACCTTGTTTAATGTAAAGAAACATGTATCTTTAAATGGAAATGTTTCAAATGCTAATTGTCCATGTGATCGTCACAGGCCCTCTTGTTATCTCGTTGGTATTATTGTGGCATGACAGAAACCAGGTATGCATTCGCTGTGGCTGTGATATATGCTGTGACAGACAGGCAAGCAGAAAGGCAGGCAGGCAGACAGACAAAGTGTGATTTGCGTCCATCTCTGATATCTAGTTGCAACACGCAGCTAGAATGAATTGATCTGTCTGTTGGTCAAGCCGTACGCAACGCAGAGGATACCTTGACATTTAGCGATCGAAATGGTGTCAAGCACTCAACATGAGTTAGGTAAATGTTACATTTTGCAATGTACATTTAATTCAACAAGGGCTTATTCTGATCTAAAGATAATCCTGACCCTATGTGCTACCATACCATACCATACCATACCATACCATACCATACCATACCATACCATATGATGACATTTGTGATACGATACCATAGCAATTCTTATTTCATAACACCGTCAGATATAATGCGTAATAGTATACACTACACTTGCTGGACTATGTGATTAATTGAAAATCGCGATTATTTTTTAAATCATGAATTTATATGAATAAAAATTAATAAAATAATCGTGAATAATTTCAACTGCATAAAAATATTTCAAAACCTTAATGTATAATTATTCTTCTATGAAAATTGACATCTTGATCAGGGAATGTCCATTTCCAGGGAAAGAGAAGACTGTTTTTTGAAAATGCATCGAGCCAGGCATTCCAGTGATACATTTTCAAAAATAGTTTTCTCTTTGGCCTGGAAAGGGACACTTCTAAATACCATTGCAGCTTTTGTCATTGATAAGGTATTCTTGTTATGTCTGGGTGCAATGTAATTTGTAAAGAGACTGATTTGAATCGAGTAATCACGATTATTTTAAAATAATCTCGTGATCACGCAAAGCAATAATCACACAAGCCTAGTATACACATCAAAACAACAGGGCGCGACATGAAGGATGCAGTCCTAGTTTGACATTTCTTACCAAGATGTCTGAGTCACACATACAGCGCAAACTTTCTTGTTTAGCAGTGGCTCGGCTAGCTATCATGAATCATTGTGAAAGTTTGTATAGGTTTTATCATTATCCCAATGCTTTGCAGAGAAAAGTGGGGATTATGTTTTCCAGCCCATTTGTCCATCTGTCTGTCTGTTGATCTGTCCATCTGTGCTGAAATTGATTGTGCATGTAACTCTTCCGAAACCATTAGACGGAACCCAACCAACTTTGGTAAAAGAGTGCAGAAGGACGTTTACATTTGGCTCTGCCCCAAGGGCACAAAGAAATCAACTGTCCAATCTAGTTCTAATTATTTTGCAGTGTTCTTGCATGATTGTGTAATTGTTAAAATATCAAAGATCTAAATAATTTGCAGCTTTCTATTTGAACCCTGTAATGACTAAATTTGATAAAAAAAAATCAAAATATTTGCTTATTGAATGTCCATTTGCACGCTAAGAGAAGACTATTTTTGAAAAATTACCACTGGAATGACTGACTCGATTATCGAGCCAGTCATTCAAGTGGTAAATTTTCAAAAATGATCTCTTAACCAGCAAATTGACATTCCTCAATACCACCGCCGAAGCCGGTTGTGGCTGACTGACATCAAAGGGTTAAAATAAATATTTGCTTATTGAATGTCCATTTGCAGGATAAGAGAAGACTACATGTATTTTTGAAAAATTACCACTGGACATGCTGGACTGAGTGGATCGATTATCGAGCCAGTGATTCTAGTCGTAAATTTTCAAAAATAGTCTTCTTGACCAGCAAATGAACATACCTAAATACCACCGCAGAAGCTGGTTTTGGCAGACTTCGGCATGAAAGGGTTAAAATAAATTCATAATTTTGAAGTTTAAATTACACATTTCTGTTTACATTTCAGATTTTAATAGATTTGTTTTCAAATATCCCTGATGCTAACGTTACCACGGTGATCATGTCGCTGATTGGGCTGATCATTCTGATTCTCGTGAAGAACTTAATCAACGCACGATTTCGTGATCGTATGAAGATGCCTGTACCGATTGAACTCATTCTGGTATGATGGTCTTAAGATAATTATTATTATTACACTTGGCCCATAGATACAGGAGCGGACAAATGGATACAATCACTCAAATATCTGACGTCAAAATCAAATACATGTGCGTCAGTCACATGTTAACTGATGTAACAATCACAATGACGTCACTGCGTCGCGAAAATTAAAAAGTTCACCAGTGTGTATAAATTGTACGTCTGTGAATGAATAATACAATTGAATAAATATTCTGTTGAATATTTTTTAAATAATTTGATTGGGAGCTCTCAATTAGTTTCAAAGTATTCAACAGTTTACCTGTACAATTTCCTTGATTTTGAAAGCTAAGATTTCAAAGTTTCAAATCGATTCCAACTTGCCAACACACGTAAAAGGTGGACGGAGCTTAGCTAGAAATGGGCGGGGCATAGATAGAAATGGATGGGGAATTGTTGGAAATGACTCCCTATATTCTGTACGATATGTTTCAAGAACACGTATTCATTTTGTTGATCGTGTTGTCGACAGATGGTTTTATTTATCACAGCAACGGCTTCCAGCAACACAGATTTAAAAATAAACACCAGGTTTAGTGTTACAGATAATTGAAAATTGAATGGAAGATTCAACAAGAAAGGTATTAATAATAAAAAAAAAAATTGGCTTAAACAGATATACCTGTATCTTTCCATAATTACACCTTTAATGGTCAAAGTTGAGGTAAAGTTTTCAAATCTAGTCTTCTCTCGGTCTGTTAATCATGTTAATGGATGCTTCTCAACACCTTTGCAGAAGCGGTTTTTGGCAAGCTTGCTTGTTACAGCATTAATGGCCATGTCAGCCCTAATCTAACTTTGCTGTGTTCTTGAGGTGTTCATTTGCGGGCCATCGGAAAAAACTATTTTACCACTTGAATGACTGGCTCGATAGCCATCATTCTAGTCGGTAACGTTTTAGAAATAATCTTGTACCCTTGAAATATATATTCAAAAAGCAGGTATTTGTTTTTCTTGGCCAAATTTGATTATTAATAGGTTAATTTAATGTTGCGAAGTGTTAGTTATAACATGTGTTCTATTTATTTAGGTTGTCATAGGGACTTTGATCTCGCACTTTGCTGGACTACATGACAAGTACGACGTCAGAATTGTTGGCGCTATTCCTAAAGGGTAGGTCTGTGTATCATATTTGGTAAAATGTCAACGAGGCTTCAAATATAAGCCTGTCATTTCTTTTTGAGGTGCACTTTCTATTTTAGGCAGACTTCTCATCGTTGATGCGAAGTCTGCCTAAAATAGAAGGTGTACCTCAAATAGAAGCCAGTCATAATGACGATAGAAGATCATCGAATAATAACCATTCGATAGTTGCGACATAGGCAGCTTTGCCAACAATGTAAAAAATATGACAGACCAACCAACAGACAAACTTATACTCATTGGAAGTCACAACTAAAAACCGTACCTTATATAGCATCCCAGACTCATTGAATCTTTTAAAAATAATCCTAATTTAGCCAGGCCTACAAGTGCTATATTTTCCTGTTTTTTGCAATTCCTATATTCCTATATTATGGTCACAGCCGCCTGTTTCCTATAATAATAATAATAATAATAATAATAATAATAATAATAATAATAATAATCTTTATTTAATGAGGGTAAACAACATCAGTAAAATCTGATCTTCCCGAGGCCCTCAGAAAGAATGCACACACATGCATGCACACGCGCGCACACAGACAAACTGACAGAGAAAAACATATAATTTTTGCTGTAATTTTATTGTTTTTCTAAGCACCTATAGAGACTAAGCTATCAAACACAATACTAAAGTTTGCACTCACAAGCACACATATGGTCACTAAGACTGGATGTTACAACAGAGCGACTGACTAAATAAATAATCTGCCTCCATCCTCTCCTCATAGACAACCTACCCAATCTACCCAAGACATCTCTTTAGTATATTCCAAAAACCATTATGACACTAAATCATGATAATGAAAACATTTAACGTGGAAAAATTCCTTTATTTTCCTTTGTTTTGGTAAAAAAAATTTCTTATATTTTTCCTATTTTTATTTATGTTATTGCTGAGGGTTGTGTATAGGCCTGTTTAGCCAACTGTAAACTGGTTTGACAATGATCACTCAAATATCTGATGTCAAAATCAATTACATCACTTGTCGGCTGACGTCACAATCATGACGACTTATTATACTTCTGTCATGTAGGTAAAAAAAGTCTGTTAATCCTTTGACCCTCAAATTTATTCAAGAAGATTTCAATTTTCTCATAGAAAATGTCCATTTGCAAACCAAAAGAAGACTATTTTTGAAAATTTACGGTTATCGAGCCAGTCATTCCAGTGGTAAATTTTCAAAAATATTCTCTTGGTCTGTAAATGGACATTTCTCAAGACCACTACAGTAGACGTTTTTGGCTAATATGAGTGTTAAAGGGTTAAGTGGACGAATTCTATGTCTGATGAATTTACGATTTGATATGTGCACTCTTTTGAATATTTAAAAAATTAATTTGACTGGAAGCTGTTGCTGCCATAGGCAACAACAGTCAAGTTAGTTTTAAAATATTCAACAGCTTATACGTCTGAAAATATTCAACAGTTTACACATTGAAATTGGGATTCTGGGAATTCAGGGTTCAAAGTATATAAATTGATCCCAATACACGCAAAACTTTGGTGTTCCTTAGTTAGAAATGGGCGGTGTATGGCTAGAATGCATCCTTCTATTGTTTGGAGATATGTGCTTGTGTCATTTTCCATCCTTTTCAAATAAATATTCATCAGAGGAAAAAATTATGAAATTAAACTGAAAGTAACCACAAACAGTCAAATCGTTTTCAGATGGTGTGTATGTTTTATGATTTCTTTAGTTTTCCAACACCAGCTGTGCCAGCCTTTGAATACTTCAAGGATGTTATCGGTGATTGTTTTGCGATCGGAATTGTTGCGTTCGCTACTTCCGTTTCCATGGCGAAACTGTTCGCGAAGAAACATGAATATCAGATCGATGCTAATCAAGTGAGTCAAAGAAGTATATAGTAGAGCTCAGAAATAAGTTAGAATGCTTTCCAGAACAAAAAGGACCCCTATTAGTTAGTAAGAAATGCTCTGTTGAAGATTTTGGACATAATTCGATTAGGAGACCTTGTTGCCTAATCCATTTATGTTCAAAATATTTACCAGTGCATTTTACTTTATTTTGGGAACATGTTATTATTTTCCTGAGCTGCGCTGTATCTCATGCCTTGAGGATATCGACCATGGTGGGAAAGGTTTTGGAATTTAACCTGAACAATCCTTTAATGGACCTAATTCCAGTTTATCCATCGATTATATGACGTTTTAATCAACTACGTGACATGTAGGGTGATGTCATAATCACTGACGTCATGAATGATGTAGATAAGTTCATCACGAATGCTTAATTGATGACAGACTCAGCGTTGTTGTATGACTTGTATGTCTTCACTATTTAATAAACATTCTGTTGAATATTTTGAAACAAATTTTACTCGGCGCCGTTGCTGCCATAGGCAACGACAGCACCCAGTCAAATTAGTTTTAAAATATTCAACAACATGTACCCCTGTACAGTTTTCTGGAAATTGATAGTCGGGCAGTTCATAGATCGAGCGATCCAAACACAGCGAAGTTTAGGTTGTGCTTAGTTAATTGACTAGATATTACCAAATTCTGACAAGTCTAACAAAGTCAGACATGATTTTCCATTCAACATGATTGATCAAGATACGGTTAAAATTTAATAAAATTTGGCAAAGTAAGTGCATGGCTCAAAATTAATGTTAGTTTTGTTGGACAAATTTACCAGTACACGGCAATGGCTTCCAATCAAATTAAGTTCAAATTATTCAACGGTACACCGTGTATGGTTTATTTTGCTTTGGAAACATTTAATGTTATTTCTAACCTGTACTGTATGTCTCACAGTTTCTATTGTGCATGTGCGATAGGCTTGCACGATTTCATGATTAAATCGCAATTATTTTTTAAATAGTGAGTTTTTATGATTAAAAATTAAATAATCGAATAATCATGATTAACACACACACAACTGAACTCATAATGCTAGTTTTCAAAAACCTTATTTTGACAAATTATCATTTGGCAAATTTACATAAGAGGCAACATCTGCTCTTATGTTTTGGGTTACATTAGCAACTTGCAGCTTCAAAGCATCCACTGGCACGATTAAGGTTGTCTGATAGCCTTTGCCTCCTGAAGCAATGCCTAGGCATTAATCCTGAAGGAGATTGTTAGAGACCCCCTATCATGACAGTGGATGCTTCCGAGCAGCAGTATCTTTGTCTGTGAACAGTAATTCAGTTATATAATACTATTGTTATATATTGATATCTAATGTATCTTATTTACACTTTTGGAGGATAACCATTGGTGTAGACAAGATAAGCTTGCCGTGCTTGATCGTATCCCCTCAGCTACAGAGGATGATTGGGATAACACTCGTTATCCAACTTGTGCATGATATAATATGCTTGTCGGCTCAATACGTCTAGTGCTGAATGCATTGGTGTAGACAAGATAAGCTTGTCGCGCTTGGTTGTGTCCCCTTAGCTACCGAGAATGATTGAGCTAACACCAGTTATCCTGATTGCGTGTAACTGGAATCTCTCATTGACTCAACACGGCTAGTGCTGAATGCATAGGCGTAGGCACCATTGTGTCTGATGTCCGTACTTATTGTGTCACAATACTTGCTTTTCACATTCTATTTCAGGTTGGAGGCGGGGTGGTGGTGGCCAAGTTACAAATATTTTTTGAACAATTTAGAGCATTGAGAAACTTCGACCGCTGCATATGAAACTTAGACAAAGAATGAAATTAGTGCCTGCTATACCAGAGCTAATTGCATTGCATTACCTCAGCCTCTGGGATTTTATAATAACGCATTGATTGGATGTTAACTGGTCATGTGCTTCTTGCATAGTAGTGGTCTGATCGAGCAGACATTCAACTTCCTAATAAGGCAATATTGTGTAGAGCATTATGCATAAGCATCATTCCATTGGAATGTTGCTTTAAAACTGAACCTGGTACCCTGCATCATTCTGTGATGGTTAGTGCATGAACCCCTTGTCTTACAAGGGAGGTAACTCTGAATGCTTTAGTGGCTGGCAGGATGGGTTATCTGTGTGTCTGCTAACTATGTTTAATAGATGTAACTAGTAAACAACAAATAATTCTGCTGCATACAATTTTTCAAAACCTACCTTTTAAATACTCTTTAATGCAAACCGATTTTACATTTTGCTCAGCGAATGCATGTCCATTTGCAGGCCAAGAGAAGACTATTTTTGAAAATCTATCATTGGAATGACTTGGTCAGGCATTCCAGTGATACATTTTCAAAAATAGTTTTCTCTTGGCCTGCAAATGGACATTCTTTTTTTTTTTCATTTGGTTTATTGGCCGCTTACACTGAGATGTATTTGAGCCATGACTTGCTCTTAGAGGTGCTTCCCCGAAGGGTTGCGATGCTTCCCCGAAGGGTTGCTCTAAATAAGTCAAAACTGAAATAATAAAAAATTAAGATGTCACTAGGGGTGTGTTTTGCCTGTTGCTTCCTAATGAGCTGTTGTTGGCGGGTGCGGGTGTTGTATGCGGTGTACAGGAGGGGTGGGAGGGGTAATTACTTTATTTCTCTCGGAGGTGGGATGGGGGTAGAGGGCAGTTTGTGAAATGAAATATGAAAACAGAAATCAGGAAGAAAATTTTTGAAATAAAAAATATTAAGAGACGAAACTGAATGATAATACTATCAAATAAGAATAAATAACTAAATAATGGCCTGTGATTAAATAAACAAGAAATAGGGAAAATTAAACTTAAAATCTAGTGTTTGTGAACTAAATATCCAAATTTAAAACTAAATTATAACCTGTTGCTGTTAGAAATAATAAGTTGAATGCAGATGTCGCTATTTGGGAGTTAAAAAGGGCCTACCAGTCACGTCGTCAAGTTGCTAAAAATCCGTTCATGCTCATGATAAAATGTTTATCCAGCGCTGTGCAAGGGAGAGCAAAGCAGAGCGACAGCATCCACACCAAAAGCAAAGCAACGTCAATCAAGACCTCCGTGTCCAGTTTTCGTGTTTCCACCACCACACACCAACGTCTGCATCATTGCATCATCGGGCGAATCGTCACCAGGAACACAGCAGATAGAAGCAGCAAGCAAGTAGCGTCACCACTCCACACGACCAATGGCATCTCTCCAGGGCGTGTTGATAAGCTCTGCTACCACGTGGCACCAATCCCACATCCAAATACCCGGGTCCTGGCTTCAATCGCGCGTCGTTACGTCCGTCCGTGTCGGAAAAAAACCCCATTTCTAAACACCATTTAATAATAAACACTTATTTAATATCTGGTGATCTATAAAATTAGTTTAAGATTTTAAATTTTACAGATTTTTGTGCTGACCTGTTTCAGGAGCTGATTGCTTATGGTGTGGCAAACATATTCAGCTGTTTCTTTGGATGTTTTGTTAGTGCAGGTGCACTGGCCAGGAGCTCAGTACAGGAATCAACAGGGGGAAAAACTCAGGTAATTCTTTATTGGGAGTGGTGGTCAAGGGAGATAACTTATTTGTCAAGAAATAGTGACCTATTAATTAGCGGTACATGATTTTTCGATATTCCGATTTATATCATAATTTGATAAAAAGTTGACAGTGGATGCTGAACTGATAAAATTGGAAAATTCTGAACAATTTACGAGGACGTGTTAATTATTTTGAAATTACTGTGACTGTAAGATGATAGGCAGCAACATCCTCCGGTCAAAGTAATTTCCAAATATTCAACGGTTTGATGCCGGTTTGTATTGACACTATTAACAATTGGGATATTTGTTCCGAACTCATAACAGCACATCAACAGAGACTTCTTCCAACCTTGGAATATATCAATATATATCGCAATTCTTTTGTGTCACGGACAATAGCGAGTAAAACATGAAGGATCCACAGCTACAGGTGACATCGTATTTTGATTCTGAAACAAATAGAGTTTAGAACCAGGATATATAAGAGCCCTACAGGTACATAATCTTTAAAAGACACACCTGTTGCCAGACACTTTAACCTGGTCCATTAATGTAAAGCACCATGTCTTGTAGAGCACATCCCAGCTCTTAACCCTTTAACCATCAAATTTGTTCAAGTAAATTAGAATTTTCTCGTGGAAAATGTCTATTTACAGACCAAGAGAAGACTGTTTTTGAAAATTTACCATTGGAATGACTGGCTCCGTTAACAAGCCAGTCATTCCAGTGGTAAATGTTAAAAAATAGTCTTCTCTTGGTCTGGAAATGGACTTTTCTCAAGACAATTGAAGAAGCTGTTTTTAAATGCCCGCGTAAGTGGTGTTGTATTATGTGATGGTGCTCACTGTCCATCCATCCGTATGTCCATCCGTCTGTCCGTAAATCTGATTTCTTTCCGGAGCAGATCTCGAAGAGTTTTAAACCTACAAAAAAGCAGATGTGTTAGGGATAGACGAAGTGCAATGATTTCGTTTTGGCAATATCTGCCCATATTTGCCCGAGTTATCGCCCCTGAAAAGCTAAAATTCATCAAAATTTTCGTGTCTGAGCCATATCTCGAAGAGTTTTAAACCCACACTCACAATTTTTTTTAGCAGATGTGCTAGGGATAGACGAAGTGTCATGGTTTCATTTCGACAAAATCTGCCCATATTCGCCAGAGTTATCTCCCTTGAAAAGCTAAAATTCAAAAATTTTCAGCTTAGCAAACAGACATGAGAAATAGTTTGATTTGCTAATAGATCTCGTGTGCTTTGAATTTTCGTGAGTTTTTGGCCATAAATGACCGTGAGGAAAACATCTATCGTGTTTGATATTTTTATTCAGTTGCACCAGAATCTCATCGTGTGCATTGAACAAAGCTAACAACTTAGCTGAAATAATCGACTAAAAAAGGACAATGGGGCCTGAAATGAGGTCAAAAATGATATTTTGTTTGAGGAGAAGGTAGTCATGATATCATAGCATCACTGTGCTGGGAGGTTATGGCATTGCGCAGAACAGTGCTTGAGCTACATTTTTGTGTATCCGCTTAGCAAATGTCCTCTCACGATAATCGAGTAAGTAATTCCAGTGGTAAATCTTCGAAGTACTCTTCTTTTGACCTGCAAAATGGACGATTCAATAAGCAAATATTTTTATGCTCTTGACCAAATTTAGCCATGAATGGTTAACCCTTAACACTCTGATGTCAATATTCTATCTTTTACTCTGTCAATAACAAATAAACTGGTATACATTTTTAAACAATTTTGGTGGAAGATGTCACTGTCTACGACAGCACCATCTCCCACCAAATTTTTTGAAAAATGAACACCAGTTCACCGTTCAATTTAATTTGAAAATTTAAAATGTTAACACCAGATTGGTAAGGGTTAAAACGATCTTGTGTTCATCTGATGTACAGCATATATTAAAGAGTTAGCTCCCTTGCTGGAATATGTCTTGTACGGACAGTTATGGGTTAGGGTTAGTGTCTGTCAGTGCAAGACATTCCAGCAAGGGAGCTAACTCTTTGATATACATCTACACTACATCAGGTACGTGTAAAACAGCATTCTCATCTGGTGATGTCAGGACAAGGGAGGCATTTGCCATCCAGCATCTGAAAGTTCCATACAATCAGTTGAGGACCTCGTCATAAGTGCGTGATTATATCAGCCAATCATTGCAGAGTTAGAACCAGTTATTCCAGTGATGTAATCATAGGTTTAGGAGAGCTTATTGGGTCATCCACTTTATTCATTCTCATCTTTCAAACCTCTACCAACACCCTCTACCAACACCTCCATGCCATCAAGTCAACTATAATAGTACTATTATAACAATAAACATAAAAAAGGTTTCCTTTATCCTTGAAAAGCATCACAAAAATTAAAAAATTATAGTTAAATTACCAAATACAATAGTTAATTGAATTAATTTAAATTTTACTTTGTCTTTCAGATAGCAGGTGTGGTGTCCAGTGTGCTGCTATTAGTGGTGTTGCTGGCTGTTGGCCCGCTATTCTATTCACTCCCAAAGGTATATGGATGTTATAACACACTATCTAAAAAAACCCACCTCCAAATATTACTTTGCAGATGCTTTCATGAAGAGGCCTTTTATATACAGACATCCCCTGTTTAAGACTATATGCTCGGCCTCAACGTGGCACAGGGGTGTAACCCACTGGGTGTCAATCCAGACATTTGGAGGGGCTAACCAGAGCATTATCCGCAACGCTAATGAAAAAATCACTTAGCTTTTGGAGTCAAGAGATTGAACCCTTTAAAGGTCAAGCTAGTCAAAAACTGTTTCTACAGTCGTCTTAAATTGTAGTTATACAAGTGACCAGGATTTCTCATGGCATCTAAATTTTGGGGGTCCCAGGGACCCCACACCCTCAAATCTTAGGGTCCCAAGCTTGAATCTTAGGGGCCCAAGCTTGAATCTTAGGGTCCCAAGCTTGAATGGTAGGGTCCCAAGCTTGAATGTTAGGGTCCCAAGCTTGAATCTTAGGGTCCCAAGCTTGAATATTAGGGGCCTAAGCTTGAATCTTAGGAGCCCAAGCTTGAGTCTTAGGGTCCCAAGCTTGATTCTTGGGGTACCAAGCTTGAATCTTAGGGTACCAAGCGTGAATCTCAGGGGCCAAGCTTGAATCTTAGGGCCCCAAGCTTGAATCTTAGGGACCCACGCTTGAATCGTAAGGTACCAAGCTTGAATCTTAGTGTCCCAAACTTGAATCTTATGGTCCCAAGCTTGAATCTTATCCCAAGCTTGAATCTTAGGGTCCCAAACTGAAAATCTTGGGATGCAATAATTTTTCTCATCCATAATAAAATGAGAAGCTACCATTGACGTGCAACTATGAATTATATGCGTCCCATACTAGATTTTGTGGGTATTTTTATGCAAAAAACTATAAAAGTAATTAATATTTAATAATCATACAAGATTCTCAGGTCTCCAGTCTGACCAACTGCCACCACTTTTGGGGGTCCCAAGTTGCATTTTGATGTTATACACCCTCAAATGGACCCTTATTAGAATCCCAGGTATATTGGCATTGACAGGGAATCGAACCCACAACCGACAAAAGAGCCAAGCTTCATAGCCCACAAACACTTCCACCACACCAACACTGCGTTGGTGTGGTGGAACTGTTTGTGGGCTATGATGCTTATAACTTTCCTCGTTATTGGATTTGATTCCCTGTCAATACAGTGGTCTTGTGCATGTCCAAGAACAAGAGAAGACTATTTGCAGGCCAAGATAAGATTATTTTTGAAAATTAACACTGCAATGGCTAGTTCAGTTTCTTAAACTGGAAATGGACACTGACCAAGACCACTGCAGTGGCCGGTTTTTCCCCAGTTTAACCATTAAAGGGTAATAATAAAGTTGTGGAGGACAACAACAAAGCTACAGTTGATATTAATTATAGAAACTAGCACATTTCTTAACCCTTACCACTCTGGTGTCAGAATTTAAAATTTTCAAATTAAATTAAAAGATGAACTGGTGTTAATTTTTCAACAAATTTGGTGGAAGATGTTACTATCGTATACAGCAACATCATCCACCAAAATTGTGAAAAATGTACACCAGTTTCTTTGTTATTGATATAGTAAAAGATAGAATATTAACATCAGCATGGTAAGAGTTAAGCTTGTTATTTAAGGCTGTAAATTTGCGAAATATGTTTAAAGGACTAGTAATGGTGATTAAAAGTTGTTCAAGTGAAGTTGATAGGTGAAAAGCAAACCCACCATTGACCAATCAAAATTGATCTTTTGCTTCGCCAATAAAATTAGCAATAATTGTTTTTTGTGACCATCAGCACTGATTTGAAACTGTATCATTTCCATCCAGATCTTTCACATTTTATGCTCAAGTTTTCAAATGTTTTCTGTATTTAGCATTGACATTATTGTTGTATTTACCTCTCCAGTGCATTCTTGGTGTGATTATTATGGCGAATCTGAAAGGCTTGTTTGTACAGTTTGGTGATCTACCTGGTCTATGGAGGGTCTCTATCTATGACTTTGTAAGTAGTACATAAGCATTATAATGGACCTTTCCGGTTTTAGCTATGCCCCGCCCATCTCTAGCTAAGCTCCACCCACACCTCGCTCGTGTTGGGATCGATCGATCTCTGAACACCCTGACTATCAATTTCCCAAAAAATACACAGGGAAGCTGTTGAATATTTTGAGGCTAATTTGATTGGGTGCTGTTGCTGCCTAAGGCAGCAACAGCGCCCAGTCAAATTAGTTTCAAAATATTCAACAGCGTGTTTATGAAATAGTAAATAATTACAAATGCATACAATTCATACAACGTGTCGGACTGTTTGGGATTTGGTGACGGTCTATATATATTTGTGACGTAATGATTGTGACGTCATCATACACGCGCTGAGATGATTATGATGTCATACGAACTCAGACGATGGAATGATACTCTGGAAAGGTAAGTTATATCATGCGATCATGCTGAAAAATAATTTTTAGTGTAGGTTCAAAACTCTTCAAGATCTGCGCCGGACAAGAAATCAGATGGACGGACAGATGCACAGACGCACGGATGGACAGCGATAATAGTTATATTATCAAAAACAATGCTGCATTTACCATGTCCGATGATGTTTAGGGAGTCTGGTGTCGGCTGATCTGATTAGAGAGGCAAATTTAACCCTTTTATCCATCTGACTGCTGCAAGCCACCAGAGAATAATTTCAATGGCCAATAACTCTGAACCTGCTAAATATTTTGAAAATAATTTGACTGAAAGTTGTTGGTGGCTTTCAAAATATTCAGCAGGTCCAGAGTTAAACCCCCGTGGAAAATGTAGTCTGCAAAAATTCAGCAATTTGACAATTAAAGGTCATGATTTTTGCTTAGTAAATGCACATTTAGAGGTCAAGAAAAGACACATTTTTAAAAGTTTATCACTGGAATTACTGGCTCAGTTACCTTCTGGAAACAATATTGCTGTAAGCTTATTGTGTCTATGCAGCAACAGCTTTCAGCATCCTCGTCTCCAAAGTGTCCAGCAGTCTACTGTCTGTAACAGTCACCATTCAGGCTATAATAGTGCGATAAGGCGCTTACAACTCTCTTGTGGAAATCATATGATATACAATTACAATGTAGCTTGAAATGTTTTAAATTAAAAACATTTCATGTTCAAGCGAGACAAAATCTGGCACTTGTCTTGAGGGATGTCGATTTTAGGGGACAAGAGAAGAGTATTTTTGAAAATTTATCACGGAAATGAGAGGCCCGGTTATCATTCCAGTGATAATTGTTCAAAAATTGTCTTCTCTTGGCCAGTAAATGAACAATTTGCAATATTGGTTTCTTAAGCCAAAAGGAAATGAAAATTTTTAGGACCAATTTCCAGTATTTAACAGGTTAGGCAATTCTTATTTGTGTCCAGCTGAATGGAGGAGTCCAGTTTATCTGTCAGTGATATGACATCATAATCAACTACGTGACGTGTAGGATGATGCCATAAACAATTCCGTCATGAATGACATACGTTCATCACTGACTCTTAATTGATGGACTCAGCATTGTTGTACACATTGTATGTCTACTATTGAATAAAGATGCTGTTGAATATTTTGAAACTAATTTTACTGGGTGCTGTTCACCCATTCAAATTAGTTTCAAAATATTCAACAGCTTACCTGTATGGTTTTCTGGAAATTAATAGTCAGGAAGTTGAGGGATCGATCGATCCCGACATGGCGAAGGGGTGGAGCTTAGCTAAAACTTGATTCCTCCATTTTATCATCGCATCATCTTGTTTATGTGATCAAATAACTTAATGTTGTGGACCCAGTAAGAGCCGTCGTGCAGCCCAGCATAGAGATCTCTAATGTTTAGATGTCTACTGTTTAGATCTCTACTGTTTAGCTCTCTACTGGTTTGATCTCTAATGTTTAGATTTCTACTCTTTAGATCTCTACTGTTTAGATTTCGTACTGTTTAGGTCTCTACTGTTTAGATTTCATACTGTTTAGATCTCTACTGTTTAGATATCTATTGTTTAGATTTCCTACTGTTTAGATCTCTACTGTTTAGATCTCTACTGTTTAGATTTCGTATGGTAGATTTCGTACTGTTTAGATCTCTATTGTTTAGATCCCTAATATTTAGATCTCTACTGTTTTAGATCTCTAATGTTTTAGTTCTCTACTCTTTAGATATCTACTGTTTAGATAATAATAATAATAAGTGAATTTATAACGCGCCAAACTCCACGCAAGCATGCTCGTAGCGCAAGACAATGAAATGATAATATAAACATTAATTTAAATTCTGGTACGCTTGTTTAAAGAGATGAGTTTTAAGATTTGATTTGAATGTTGTAAGATTTTTTGACAATTTTAGATGAATAGGGAGGTTGTTCCATTCAGTGGCGGCCGAGAAAGAAAATGTTCTAAAGCCGTATGAATTCATTTTGTATTTTGGGATTTTGAGCATTTGCTTGTTTAGGGATCTAAGTGACCGGGTTGGTTGGTATGGCTCGACTAATGCAGAAAGGTATGTAGGTGCAGTTCCTGAGACACACTGGTAAGCTAGACAGAGGATTTTAAATTGGATACGTTGAGCAATTGGCAACCAGTGAAGCTTATGGAGAATCGGAGTGATGTGTGCATCTTTTGCCTGGCGTGAGATTATTCGTGCTGCTGTATTCTGAATAGTTTGGAGCTTGTGGATGTTTTCTTTTGCCATACCAATACAGAGACTATTGCAGTAGTCCAACCTAGACATTACCGTCATGATCACTAATTTTGTGGTAGCCTCTGTGGTAAGATAATTCCTGATGTGTGCAATGTTCCGCAGCTGCAAAAAGCACACTCTGCGCAGATAGTTTATATGTTTATCCATGCACAACTCGCTATCCAGTATCACGCCGAGGTCTTTAACCGTGTTGGAGATCGGAATTATATTTGTACCAATGACTAGACTACTTAGTTCTGTTTTGTCTCGTCTGATAGATGGACCCACCAACATACATTCAGTCTTTTCTTCGTTCAGCTTTAGCATGTTGGTTGTCATCCATGCTTTTATGTCCGCACAACAATCTGTTAGCTGTTTGGTTGCTAGAGATGCAGATGCCGCTGGAGGAGGAAATGTATTAATGAGCTGCGTGTCATCCGCGTAAAAATGGTGACACAAACTATGAGAATCGATAACGGATCCTAGCTGTTTGGTGTAGAGCGTAAATAGAACCGGTCCCAATATCGAACCTTGAGGGACACCGCATGTAAGTTCAATGGGCGCAGATTGCGTACCATTAATGTAAACGGACTGGAATCTTTGTGATAAATAAGATTGGAACCAGTTCCACGCACTGTCAGTTATGCCAAACTCAACTTTTAGTCGTGTCAACAGCTTTAGGTGGTCAATGGTGTCGAACGCGGCGCTTAAATCGAGCAAAAGCAAGAGTGATACGTTTCCTTCATCCACACCACAGCGAAGGTCATTTAGAACTCTAAGAAGAGCTGTTTCAGTACTATGTCCTTGACGATAGGCGGACTGAAATGGTTCGTACAGACCATTACAATGCATGTGATTTGCCAATCTCTTACTGACTGCCTTTTCAACAACCTTGGATATAAAAGGTAAATTAGACACAGGCCGATAATTTTTTAAAGTGTCCTGATCAAGGCCCGATTTTTTAATCAGCGGGTTAATCAGAGCAGTCTTAAAGGGCTTAGGCATAATACCGGATGTAAGGCTAGAATTGACGATAGCAGTGATGATTGAAACGAAAATATCAATATGTTCATATATGAGATGTGTACTGTTTAGATCTCTGCTGTTTAAATCTCTACTGTTTAGATCTGTACTGGTTTGATCTCTAATGTTTAGATTTCTACTGTTTAGATCTCTACTGTTTTAGATCTCTAGTGTTTTAGTTCTCTACTCTTTAGATATCTACTGTTTAGATGTGTACTGTTTAGATCTCTGCTGTTTAAATCTCTACTGTTTAGATCTGTACTGGTTTGATCTCTAATGTTTAGATTTCCTACTGTTTAGATCTCTACTGTTTAGATCTCTACTGTTTAGATCTCTACTGTTTAGATCTCCACTGTTTAGATCTCTACTGTTTGGATCTCCACGGTTTAGATCGCCACTGTTTAGATCTCCACTGTTTAGATTTCCTACTGTTTAGATTTCCTACTGTTTAGATCTCTATTGTTTAGATCTCTACTGTTTAGATCTCTACTGTTTAGCTCTCCACTGTTTAGATCACCACTGTTTAGATCTCCACTGTTTAGATCGCTACTGTTTAGATCTCAACTGTTTAGATTTTGTACTGTTTAGATCTCTGCTGTTTAGATTTCATACTGTTTAGATTTCCTACTCTTTAGATCTCTACTGTTTAGATTCCATACTATTTAGATCTCTACTGTTTAGATTTTGTACTGTCTAGATCTCTACTGTTTAGATTTCGTACTGTTTAGATTTCTACTGTTTTAGGTTTCTATTGTTTAGATCTCTACTGTTTACATCTCTACTGTTTAGATTTAATACTGTTTAGGTTTTGTACTGTTTAGATCTGTACTGTGTAGATCTCTACTGTTAGGTCTCTACTGTTTAAATCTCAACTGTTAAGATTTTATACTGTTTAGATCTCTACTGTTTAGATCTCTACTGTTTTGATCTCTACTGTTTAGATTTTGTACTGTTTAGATCTCTCCTGTTTAGGTTTCATACTGTTTAGATCTCTACTGTTTAGGTTTCATACTGTTTAGATCTCAACTGTTTAGATCTCTACTGGTTGGATCTCTACTGTTTAGATTTCCTACTGTTTAGATCTCTACTGTTTAGATCTCTACTGTTTAGATCTCTACTGTTTAGATCTCTACTGTTTAGATTTTGTACTGTTTAGATTTTGTACTGTTTAGATCTCTCCTGTTTAGATTTCATACTGTTTAGATCTCAACTGTTTAGATCTCTACTGGTTGGATCTCTACTGTTTAGATTTCCTACTGTTTAGATCTCTACTGTTTAGATCTCTACTGTTTAGATCTCTACTGTTTAGATTTTGTACTGTTTAGATCTCTCCTGTTTAGATTTCATACTGTTTAGATCTCTACTGTTTAGTTTTCGTACTGTTTAGGTCTCTACTGTTTAGATTTCATACTCTTTAGATCTCTACTGTTTAGATTTCGTACTGTTTAGGTCTCTACTGTTTAGATTTCATACTGTTTAGATCTCTACTGTTTAGATATCTATTGTTTAGATTTCCTACTGTTTAGATCTCTACTGTTTAGATCTCTACTGTTTAGATTTCGTATGATAGATTTCGTACAGTTTAGATCTCTATTGTTTAGATCCCTACTATTTAGATCTCTACTGTTTTAGATCTCTAGTGTTTTAGTTCTCTACTCTTTAGATATCTACTGTTTAGATGTGTACTGTTTAGATCTCTGCTGTTTAAATCTCTACTGTTTAGATCTGTACTGGTTTGATCTCTAATGTTTAGATTTCTACTGTTTAAATCTCTACTGTTTAGATCTCTACTGTTTAGATCTCTACTGTTTTAGATCTCTAGTGTTTTAGTTCTCTACTCTTTAGATATCTACTGTTTAGATGTGTACTGTTTAGATCTCTGCTGTTTAAATCTCTACTGTTTAGATCTGTACTGGTTTGATCTCTAATGTTTAGATTTCTACTGTTTAAATCTCTACTGTTTAGATCTCTACTGTTTAGATCTCTACTGTTTAGATCTCTAGTGTTTAGATCTCTACTGGTTAGATTTCATACTGTTTAGATTTCCTACTATTTAGATCTCTACTGTTTAGATCTCTACTGTTTAGATCTCTACTGTTTAGATCTCTACTGTTTAGATCTCCACGGTTTAGATCACCACTGTTTAGATCTCCACTGTTTAGATTTCCTACTGTTTAGATTTCCTACTGTTTAGATCTCTATTGTTTAGATCTCTACTGTTTAGATCTCTACTGTTTAGTTCTCCACTGTTTAGATCGCCACTGTTTAGATCTCCACTGTTTAGATCACCACTGTTTAGATCTCCACTGTTTAGATCTCCACTGTTTAGATCACCACTGTTTAGATCGCCACTGTTTAGATTTCATGCTGTTTAGATCTCTACTGTTTAGATCTGTACTGTTTAGATCTCTACTGTTAGGTCTCTACTGTTTAAATCTCAACTGTTAAGATTTTATACTGTTTAGATCTCTACTGTTTAGATCTCTACTGTTTAGATCTCTACTGTATAGATTTTGTACTGTTTAGATCTCTCCTGTTTAGATTTCGTACTGTTTAGATCTCTACTGTTAGGTCTCTACTGTTTAGCTCTCTACTGTTAAGATTTTATGCTGTTTAGATCTCTACTGTTTAGATCTCTACTGTTTAGATCTCTACTGTTTAGATCTCTACTGTTTAGATTTTGTACTGTTTAGATCTGTTTAGATTTCATACTGTTTAGATCTCTACTGTTTAGATTTCGCACTGTTTAGATCTCCACTGTTTAGATATCTATTGTTTAGATTTCCTACTGTTTAGATCTCTACTGTTTAGATCTCTACTGTTTAGATTTCGTATGGTAGATTTCGTACTGTTTAGATCTCTACTGTTTAGATCTCTACTCTTTAGATTTTGTACTGTTTAGATCTGTTTAGATTTCATACTGTTTAGATCTTTACTGTTTAGATCTCTACTGTTTAGCTCTCCACTGTTTAGATCGCCACTGTTTAGATCTCCACTGTTTAGATCGCTACTGTTTAGATCTCAACTGTTTAGATTTTGTACTGTTTAGATCTCTGCTGTTTAGATTTCATACTGTTTAGATTTCCTACTCTTTAGATCTCTACTGTTTAGATTCCATACTATTTAGATCTCTACTGTTTAGATTTTGTACTGTCTAGATCTCTACTGTTTAGATTTCGTACTGTTTAGGTCTCTACTGTTTAGATTTCATACTGTTTAGATCTCTACTGTTTAGATATCTATTGTTTAGATTTCCTACTGTTTAGATCTCTACTGTTTAGATCTCTACTGTTTAGATTTCGTATGATAGATTTCGTACAGTTTAGATCTCTATTGTTTAGATCCCTACTATTTAGATCTCTACTGTTTTAGATCTCTAGTGTTTTAGTTCTCTACTCTTTAGATATCTACTGTTTAGATGTGTACTGTTTAGATCTCTGCTGTTTAAATCTCTACTGTTTAGATCTGTACTGGTTTGATCTCTAATGTTTAGATTTCTACTGTTTAAATCTCTACTGTTTAGATCTCTACTGTTTAGATCTCTACTGTTTTAGATCTCTAGTGTTTTAGTTCTCTACTCTTTAGATATCTACTGTTTAGATGTGTACTGTTTAGATCTCTGCTGTTTAAATCTCTACTGTTTAGATCTGTACTGGTTTGATCTCTAATGTTTAGATTTCTACTGTTTAAATCTCTACTGTTTAGATCTCTACTGTTTAGATCTCTACTGTTTAGATCTCTAGTGTTTAGATCTCTACTGGTTAGATTTCATACTGTTTAGATTTCCTACTATTTAGATCTCTACTGTTTAGATCTCTACTGTTTAGATCTCTACTGTTTAGATCTCTACTGTTTAGATCTCCACGGTTTAGATCGCCACTGTTTAGATCTCCACTGTTTAGATTTCCTACTGTTTAGATTTCCTACTGTTTAGATCTCTATTGTTTAGATCTCTACTGTTTAGATCTCTACTGTTTAGTTCTCCACTGTTTAGATCGCCACTGTTTAGATCTCCACTGTTTAGATCACCACTGTTTAGATCTCCACTTTTTAGATCTCCACTGTTTAGATCACCACTGTTTAGATCGCCACTGTTTAGATTTCATGCTGTTTAGATCTCTACTGTTTAGATCTGTACTGTTTAGATCTCTACTGTTAGGTCTCTACTGTTTAAATCTCAACTGTTAAGATTTTATACTGTTTAGATCTCTACTGTTTAGATCTCTACTGTATAGATTTTGTACTGTTTAGATCTCTCCTGTTTAGATTTCGTACTGTTTAGATCTCTACTGTTAGGTCTCTACTGTTTAGCTCTCTACTGTTAAGATTTTATGCTGTTTAGATCTCTACTGTTTAGATCTCTACTGTTTAGATCTCTACTGTTTAGATCTCTACTGTTTAGATCTCTACTGTTTAGATTTTGTACTGTTTAGATCTGTTTAGATTTCATACTGTTTAGATCTCTACTGTTTAGATTTCGCACTGTTTAGATCTCCACTGTTTAGATATCTATTGTTTAGATTTCCTACTGTTTAGATCTCTACTGTTTAGATCTCTACTGTTTAGATTTCGTATGGTAGATTTCGTACTGTTTAGATCTCTACTGTTTAGATCTCTACTCTTTAGATTTTGTACTGTTTAGATCTGTTTAGATTTCATACTGTTTAGATCTTTACTGTTTAGATTTCCTACTGTTTAGATCTCTATTGTTTAGATCCCTACTGTTTAGATCTCTACTGTTTAGATCTCTACTGTTTAGATCTCTACTGTTTTAGATCTCTATTGTTTTAGTTCTCTACTCTTTAGATCTCTACTGTTTAGATCTCTGCTGTTTAGATCTCTGCTGTTTAAATCTCTACTGTTTAAATCTCTACTGTTTAGATCTCTCCTGTTTTGATTTCAAATGTTTAGATCTCTACTGTTTAGATATCTACTGTTTAGATCTCCACTGTTTTTATCTCTACTGTTTAGATCTCTACTGTTTAGATCTCTACTGTTTAGATCTCTACTGTTTAGATTCTCTACTGTTTAGATTTCGTACTGTTTGGATTTCGTCTAATGGACCTTTCCAGTTTATCCATCAATCATATGACATCGTAATGTGTAGGACGATGTCATAATCAATTATGTCATGAATGACATAGATAAGTCGGCAGAATGCTTAATTGGTGTCTGATTGGTGTATGAACATGCTACAGAATATTTTGAAACTAATTTAACTGGCCGATTTTGCTGACATAGGCAGCAACAGCACCCAGTTAAATTAGTTTCAAAATATTCAAAAGCTTACTTGTATATATTTCTGGATATTGATAGTCTGGGAGTTCAGATATCGATTGATCCCAACACTGGATTCTCCCATTGTGTCATATTTCTTTATTATTATTGTTGTCCAGTTTGTATGGTTGGTGACGTTTACTGCGACTGTGTTTCTTGATGTAGATTATGGTCTGTTGACCGGTATTCTGTTTGCAATCGTTAGCGTCGTCTTCAAAATGCAAAGGTAAGGAAGTATAGTATACCCTGTCCTACACTACAGCTCAGAAGTAACTTATCATTCACCCAAAAATTAATTAAATGTGCTGTTACATATTTTGGACTAAATTCGATTGGAAGATATTACTGCCTAAGGCAGCAAAATTTTCAATGCCATTATGTTCAACATATTCAACAGAAGGTTTCTGTTCAAAAGTGTACTAATTAACATCGGTTTTTTAAACATTCTACCTTATTTATGAGATGTACTGTGTACTCAAAATCGTCCACATTTTCTCATAAATTGTTCACAATCTTTCGAAATTTTTAGTTTAGCATTGTAAAGGAATTTTGATTCTTAATCGAATCGAGACATACCATAAATTGAATACATGTAATCAGAAAATCATAGACACCTTGCTTCAACCATCTATATAATCTTAACAACTTTTATTTGGAACAAATCATTATGTATTTTAATTAAAAAAATTGTTTAAAATTATTCTTATATTTTTAAAATGTTATTTTTAAAGCAATGATTCATTAATTATTTACAAAACTGATTCCAACTCATATCAACTGGATGTAAGTACCGGTAAGTGGGAATTAGGCATCATACATATATGTCTCCATGAATTACCATCATGACCATTATATTTTACAGTTTTGTCTGGGTGACAGTTTTGTCTGGGTGACAGTTTTGTCAGGGTGGGCAGGTGGCTGGGCAGGTGGCTGGGCAAGTGGCTGGGCAGGTGGCTGGGCATACAGATGGGATAACTTCTTTCCTAAGACAGATCTTATCGAAACTCTGCGAGGGTATTTTCATTGATTCTGACCACAAACTTTAAGTGTCTATGTTGGTCAATTAACCCTTTAATGTATATGCGATTAAATGTCCATTTACTGGCCAAGAAAGGCTATTTTTGAAAATTTTGCACTAGAATGACTGGTTCGCTTACCGAGCCAGTCATTCTATTGGTAAAATTTCAAAAACAGGCTTCTCTTGATCTGCAAATGGACATTTCGCAAGACCATTGCAAAGGCCCTTATTGGCCGGCTTCATCATGAAAGGGTTGAGGAAACACATGCAGTTTCGGTAACATCTTTATTATTCAAAGGCAGTCGGACAAAAAATACTATTTTCAATTTCACATGTACATATATACACCTGTGCAAAAGTTAAGCACCAGCAAAAACAATAGAACGTAGAAACATGATGGTACAACTAGGCTGCCATACTTTTTGTCCCCGCGTTAGCTGACATAATTCCAAGTACGAAATGCACATGCATGCATGACTTCACGCCGCTTGATGTCCGTGCGTGGCGGGAAACAGCACACGTGTTCAGTTATGTAAAAGTCCAGTTTGAGGTGTAGAACATTACATACAGATTTAGGCGACAAGATTAGGAATTTTGTGTTCATGACCGTGGTTTATTTGTACAGAGAGAATTAGCGCTTGATTGTGAACCGCTATGGCAAGACGAAGGTTAAGTGATCGTGTGAAATGGCAAATCATAGGCATGCATACCACTGGTATGTCATGCAGAGAGATTGGCAGACAGCTGAACATTAACCATAATAATCAGTCGTTTGATTGCAAAACATGGGCAAACTAACGAGGTGAAGGACAGGCCTAGATCTGGAAGACCGAAGAAGACTACTGCCCGTGATGATCGAGCCCTAGTACGCCTTGTTAGGAGATCTCCATTCACCAACAGCAGAGTGCTCAGCCAGCAATGGGAAACGCGCAATAGAGTGTCAATGTCTACCGTCAAAAGGAGACTGTATGCTGCTGGCATGAAAGCTAGGAGACCTGTCAGACGTCCTCTCCTCACTGCACACCACAAAGAGGAGCGTCCGAGGTGGTGCAACGAAAGAAGACACTGGAACATGAGATCCTGGAGACGGGTACACTAGTCCGATGAAAGTCGGTTCCTGCTTCATGCCACAGATGGTCGAACTCGTGTATGGAGGTCCAGACGCACGGCGTACGACCAACGTAACATCATGGAAGAAGTTCCATTTGGTGGAGGTTCCGTTATGATATGGGGGTGCATCTCATTTGATTGTAAGCTGGATCTGTTGACTGTACCTGGAACACTAAATGGACAAAGATATCAAGATTCCATACTGGATAGAGTTGTGGTCCCTCATTTTGTAAATCATGCACCTGGAACCCACCCTATATTCATGGATGACAACGCCCGACCACATCGTGCTAGAGCTGTGCATGAATACCTCCGCCAGAATGCCATCGAAACCCTACCATGGCCAGCAAGGAGCCCTGACATGAACCCTATTGAGCATATCTGGGACATTCTGGGAAACATGGTGAGAAGGAGGGATCCTCCTGTGCAGAACCTACAGGAATTAACAGACGCACTCCATCTTGAATGGCAACGAATACCACAATGGCGTATCAGTCGGTTGGTGACCAGCATGAGACGTCGTGTCCAGGCCGTCATCCAGGCACAAGGTGGATATACCCGGTATTAATAATGACAGTCTCAAACTCGTGCACAGATGTTAGACTTCGTTTTCAGACACCATTAATGACAATCTAGCCACGTGTGTCAACTGTAGGGCAATAGTTGTCAGTTGTGTCAACGTAACCATATTCAGGCCTCGTTTTCAAGTTCAAACAAAAACATACAGTGTTTCCCCACCATCACAATCAGCATTCCTCTAGTTGCATTATTACCTCTTGCACTAAGATGGATGGGTACATAAATGTTTATGCTATTGCTTTCTTCATAGCACATGAATATACCCTCGCATGTGCGTAAAAATAGGGTGGTGCTTAACTTTTGCACAGGTGTATATAATGGAAATATACCATAAATAATCTGTCAGACATTATGGAATTCAGAAGAATGGCTTCACATAAGTATCCAAATTGCGTGTTGGGTTTGATAATGCAATGAGCGAGAATCGTTAACGATTACCACTCTGATGTCAAAGTTTCAAATTTTCAAGCTGGTCATTTTTCAACAAATTAGGTGAAAGATGTTGCTGTCATGGACAGCAACATCATCCAACAAAATTGTTGAAAAATGTACACCAGTTTCTTTGCTAGGGGCACAGTAAAAGATAGAACATGGACATCACAGTGGAAAGGGTTAATCAAAAATGCTCACCATAACTTTTCTAATTTAATAATTTATTGAATTTATTTTATCTTCACTCCCTTCCACACAGAACACCTGCCTGCTTACTGGGGCGATTGCCAGGAACAGACCTATACAGGGACTGCAAGCGCTACAGGGCTGTAAGTTACATTGTATATATGATATTTTATCAGTTAACTGTCATGCAGAGTTTAAAATTAATGGTTGGTATTCATGGTCAAATTAATGTGATTAGATTTCTCGAATTTGATAAAATTTACAGGGCTATAAGTTATATATGATATTTTATCAGTTAACTGTCATGCGCAGTTTAAAATTAATGTTTGGTTTTCATGGTAAAATTAATATGATTAGATATCTCGAATTCGATATACATGTAATTTGATTGTGTAAACCAAAAAATATGAAGTTCAATAAGAAATCTGAAAAAAAAAGATCATCGTGCATATGGAGATTGAATCAATAATCACATAGCCTGGTCAGGTGGTACCCCAGTTGAAATGCATTGGCCCGTATATGCAGCAATAGCATAGACATTATTTCATTTGTTTCGATGTTAAAAATGTTTTCACAATTTTTAGAAAAATACCAAATGTATGCTAAATGCTGCAAATTAATTCGGTCTACACAGGATATTTTGTGAATGTATTCTGGCATGAAAGTGTTAAAGAGCTACTTTATCAATATGTGTCCTCAAGATGCTACGGTAACACCCATAAATAGGCTAGAATGTTTCCAAAACAAAAACAGAAACATGTTAGTTACAAAATGTAGCTCGTACCATGGGGGGGGGGGATTTTTTTGCCAAAGGTAATTAGGCATCTAGAGGACCCCATGACAGGGATTTTCATAAGGGTTCTTTTGAGGATATATACCCCCAAAATGCGACCCTCAAAAGTAGTAGCAGTGTGCCCCATGGGACCCCTAAAACGTGTGTATGATTATTAAAGCGATGCTAATCTCATCTCAAATGTTGTATTGTACCGATAGAGTATGGGTTATAGATTCCATGTCAGTCATATCCTGTCAAATTCCCTTATCTGTATCAGAATTATCTACTTTGTAATATCGCGTAAATGTTGAACAGTGATCGCCGCCATTTTGTCTCCTCAAGCGATAGTGTTTGATGTCATGTAAGTGCCAAGGCATTACAGTATTTGTTATATAATACTCATCTTGTTGAATATTTTGGAACTAATTTAACTGGAAGTTGTTGCTGCCTAAGGCAGCAACAACTTCCAGTTAAAGTAGTTTCAAAATATTCAACCTGTATGGTGGCTTTTACACTAGATTGTCAAACTATAGATGGCACCTCTATGACTGAGCGTATATACCGAGGCAGACACATTAAAATTTTTCTGATTGGTTGAAAAGTAAATTATGGCGTTATCATAGGGTGTAGAAATGTACCAACATTTAGCTACTAAAGCCTGAATGTCCTTCTTTAGCTGCATGATAAAAAGCTTAAAATTACCTGCATAGCTTATGAGCGGCATAGTGGATCACCTGAATAGCTATCAAGAGATGAGATTAGTTATCCTTTATATTAATTAGTTTTATGGGTTTTTTTGCACAATCTAGTATGGAACCCTATAATTCATAGCTATGAGTCCATGGTACATTCTAATTTTAGCATGGATGAGAAAACTGCATTTTAACACCAGATTTTCAGCTTGTGACCTCCAGTTTTCAGCTTGAACCCCCTGCCCCCCCCCCCCCCACCCCACATTTCCTGATGTGGGGTCCCTGGGACCTCCAAAATCTAGATGCCAAGAGAAACACTATTCCTAGTAATGAACATCCAGGCTTCCTCAACAAATATCAAGGAGTCCCACATCCATAAATTGCTGCGTGGCAACAGAAGACATGCTCTAAAATGGACTTCTTTCATTTGCATATTGTATTATGAGTGAATCAAAACAAGCTAATAGTAGAGTCGACGGGATACTTACATGTACTAGGTTGGCAAACCGCACAGGCCTGTAACTTAGAGTGCCTTGATGCAAAGGCAATGAAAATCACGGATGGCATGTGGATCTCAACAGTCGGATTCCCTCATTATCATGCCAGTTTTTCGTGCTTAGGAAAAATATCAGGGCCTTGAATATTTATGAATCCATAGTTTGTTGCATTTTATCTCATATCTCTGTGTAATACAAATGCAATTTCGGAATGATGGTCACTTTGAAGGTTGATAAATAGTATCTTGATATTCGAGAATTTATCACAAAATGTTCTCCAACTTTAGAAATTTCTTAGGCATCCAGAGGACAAGTTGAGCATAGATTGTTGGCTTCCTCACTCATAATTCAGGCGTTAGGATGCTGAGGATGCCTGGAATTCTACCACCCTGAGTACAATTTTGAACACGATATAAGAAATGTTCTGTTGAATATTTTAATCGTAATTTGATTGGAAGCAGTCAAATTAATTCCAAAATACGTGTATTCAATAGTATGTTTTCCTTTTCTTTTGGAAACACGTGATTTCTGAGGGGTGAAGCAGAAAGCGAGACAAATGTGTAACTTTTCCGACAACGGCGTCAACAAATATTCAGTTTTTGCATTTAGCAAAACTTCTCAGCTTATATTTCAGGATCAGTTAATCCTATTGCAACTAAACTTGGCTATGTGGTTGCCTATACTGTTAGGAAGCAGCATGATGATACTGAGGTCACAAGGTCAAATGTCAAGGTCAGGTTTGAAGAGAATCGGAAAAAAACTATAGGAGATAACACTGTTCCAATATTGCTCCCATAGGTTTAATATGGGGGATATGTGGCAACCAAAAGCTGATTGGTCGGATCAACTTTAAATTTGACACCAAGTCAAGTCAATATGAGACCTAGAAGGTCACCAAATTTCAAGTCGATCGGAGCAAAACTGGCGGCCATTTTGAAATTTTGTTGTTGAAAACATCAATGTTAAGGCCACTGTGACAACCAGGAGACAGGTGAGACATTTAATTCCGCAGAATTCTTGTCTTTATTCTTAATGACATAGTAATAATTGAGGAATCCAGTTTTAGCTATGCCCCGCCCATCTTTAGCTAAGCTACACCGACTCTTTGGCCCGTGTAGCGATGGATTATTCCTTGCACTTCCTGACTATCAATTTCGAGAAAACTATACAGGTAAGCTGTTGAATATTTTGAAACTAATTTGGCTGGGTTCTGTTGCTGCCTGTATTCCGCGGAATTCTTGTCTTTTTTCTTAATGACATAGTAATAATTGAGGAATCCAGTTTTAGCTATGCCCCGTTCATCTTTAGCTAAGCTACACCGACTGACCCGTGTAGCGATGGATTATTCCTTGCACTTCCTGACTCAATTTCGAGAAAACTATACAGGTAAGCTGTTGAATATTTTGAAATATTGCCACAGGCAGCAACATCACCCAGTCAAATTAATTTCAAAATATTCAACAGCACATTTATTAAATGTAAAGAGATAGATACAATTTGTACAACAACGCATAGTCCGTCTTCAATTATACATTCGTGACGAGCTTATCTACATCATTCATGACATAATTGATTATGACATCATCCTACATGTCACGTAGTTGATTATGACATCATATGATGGATGGATAAACTGGAAAGGGCCATTGGAATACACCATTCATCATCTATGTACATGCCATATTTTCTCTTCTTTCCCACACTCATGTGTTATAGGCACAGGAGATCCCAGGCGTGAAAATCTTCCACTTCCCATTGGCACTGTACTACGCAAACGCCGAGCATTTCTGCAGCCAGTTCCACAAACTCACGGGGGTTGATCCGCAGAAATTGAAGCGAAAGCGCATGAAGCTGAAAAAGAGGATGGAAAAAGATCGAAGACAAAAGAAGCCCAATGTTTTTAAGGTAGATGTCCATATTAAGCCTTTAACACTTGAATTTGTTGAGGAAAATTTCTATTTTCTCATTGAAAATATAAATTTTCAGACCAAGAGAAAACTATTTTTGAAAATTTACAACTGGAATGACTGGCTGACTTGAACATCAAATTGTTAAAAAGTCTGTGAAAATGATAAAACAAAGTACTTAACCCTTTACTGGTCAAGCCGACCAAAACCAGCCTCTGCAGTGGTCTTGAGGAATGTCCATTTGCAGGCCAAGAGAAGACTATTTTTGAAAATTTCCAATTGGACATGTTGGATTGACTGACGAGCCAGTCATTTCAGTGGTAAAATTGTCAAAAATGGTCTTCTGACTGAGCAAAAATGTAAATTTTCTTTAAAAATCTGAACTATTAAAGGGTTAAAAGAGCTTGAGATTGCACATTCCTTCAGGCTATAAATGCAGACATAGAACAATATAGTACAGCTCAGAAATAATTTAATTTTTCCAAAATGAAATGTAATGTTGACTTTTTTAAAGGATAACTAACTTCATCTCTCGATAGCTATTCACGTTATCTAATGTGCCACTCATAAACTATGCAGGTAGTTTTAACCTTTTTATCATACCACTAAAGAAAGATATTCTGGCTTTAGTAGCTAAATGTTGCTACAGTTCTATAGCCTATGATGGCTGTCATGATTTACTTTTCAGCCAATCAAAAAACCTAACGTGTCTTCCTCGGCGCATATCCTCAGTCGTAGAGGCGCCAGCTATAGTTTGGCAATGTGGAATAAAAGCAATCATGCAGATAAGCTGTTGAATATTTTGAAGCTAATTTGACTGGAAATTCCTTGCAGTCAAATTAGTTTCAAAATATTCAATGAGATGAGTATAATATAATAAAAAATATAATGCATTGGCACTTACATGCCATCACACACTATCGCATCATGAGCCTAAGACAGTAATGTTTTCCAATCCAATTATCTTTAACTGGCTAGATGCTACAAGACACTGGACAATAATTTCAATGTGCAAAAATTGACTTGCTGAATGTTCTGATAACAATTTGACTGAAAGTAGTTGGTGTGTGTATTGGAGATGGTGATATTGTCCGGTGGCTTAGCCATAAACAACTTTCAGTCAAGCGGTTTTCAAAATATTTAGCACGTCCGGAGCTATAACACTTGGAATATGTCGTCTGTAAAAACAGCAGTCAGACAGTTAAAATAGTCAACTGAACATTTCTTACTAACTAACATTTCTGTTTTAGTTTTTGAAACATGTGAACTTATTTATGCACTGAACTCTACACATATTCTCCCATTGACAGCGTATTGTGTTAGGCAGACGTGCAGACCATGGCTATAAGACTGATACACACACAGATCCGACAGTCAGCATTGACATGAGCGATGACAGCGGCGAAGAAACGTATTCACTACAGAGTCTTCCTCGCTCAGATATTCATCATGTCATCATTGACTGCTCACCTATAGGCATGATAGATTCCAGTGGAATTAAAACTATTTTACAGGTATATGTATGTGTGTTTGTTAGATGCGTGCATGTGAATGTGCTTATGTCTGTGTGCGTGTGTGCGTACATCCGTGCGTCTGTGCATGCCTGCCTGCCTGTGTGCGTGCATACATGTACATACGTGCCTCGTGTGGGGTTGATTAATCATGATTACTCTTAAATAATTGATTGCGATCACTCAAAGTAATAATCGCACAAGCCTACGTCATATAAGCACTAGAACTAGATAAAGTATGTAATTCTCCTCAATAGTTGAACAATTTAAGAATCACTGCCAAGGAAACTAAATACCCACTTGTTGCTAGCCCACCACCCATATCATTCCATGTCTTACCATACCGTTCCCTTATGCATGGTAGTGCCGTACAGCATACTGTGGGGACAGTGGTGTTCCGTTTCAACATTGGTCATTTTCCGTTTCACAAGATTGCTGATTCCGATTCACTTCCATTTCGCAAACTTACATCATGTGAGGTGCATGTACACTTAATAAGGTCAGTAAAACAGTGAAATTTGTGTTGAGCAATGTTCTATTAGTATGAGCAGAGAAATGGGTGTGTAAGAATTAAAAATTTTACACAAGAATGTCTCGTGTTCTGAAGAAAAATGCCTTTAACCAACTGATTTCTTCTTGACTATCATGGTTCCATTTCAATTTCGAAATATTTTTCAGAAAAATATGATTTTCCGTTGATTTCCCTTTCAAATTAGCAATTCCGTTAATTTCGTTTATTTTCTGTTATCGCGGAAAACCACTAGCCTTAATACTGTATCTTATCTATATCCTTGATGCTAGCAGACAGGGTAAACGTGCAAGGCTTTCTAGTTAAGTATTAAACAAAAAGATGTTTTTTGTTCATCTGGCACGTTATGCATTCTATGACAATATCGTGACAATAAATAACTTGTTTATTTTCACAGTTGATAACAGAATATCAGGATATAGAGATTGGCGTCTTCTTAGCGAGTCTTGCAGGTGAGTGACACATGACTAATCCTAACCCTTTGCTGGTCAAATTTGGTCAAAAAAATAAAACTATGTCCTTATTCAATGCCCAAACTGCTGGTAAAGAGAAGAGTATTTTTGAAAATTTATCACTGGAATGACGGGCTCAATTATCGAGCCAGCCATTCCAGTAGTAAATTTCAAAAGTACTCTTCTGTTTACCCGCAGATGGACATTCCTCTGGACTACTGCAGAGGCCAGTTTTAGCCGGCTTGACCATTAAAGGGTTAATACACTGTGCTCTCAATAGAAGGATCCATACTATCTGTCGCTCAAGTATCTGATATCAGAATCAAAGACGTCGTCACTTGTTAGAAAAAGTCTATCAATTGTATGTATTTGGTGAATTTATAATTTAATTTACATTCTGTTGACTATTTTGAAATTAATTTTACTGGGAACTTTGCAGAGTTACCATAGCCAGCAATAGCTCGCAGTCGGGTTAGTTTTAAAATATTTAACATCTTAGCTGTATATTTGCCTTGAAATTTAGATTGTAAGAATTGATGGTTCAAAGTATATATAAATCGATCCCAGCTCATGTGGTAAGTGGGTGGAGCTTACCTAGAAAGGGGCGGGGCATAGCTAGAAATGGATCCCTCATTTGTAAAGTCAAAGGTATTTGAAACAGGTACATGAAAGATATGAAACTTTCACCTGGAATTACAAAGTATGTCACTTAGAATGTGTATGAATTGTATTGCTTTGATGAATTTTGAATTTTATAAACCTGGGCTAAAAAATTAGAAAAATATTGCGTTGCCCCCCCCCCCCCCCTCTCCCCCCCCCCCACCAAGGGCAAGTATGCCATTTATAGAGAATCTTTTCATATCATATTATGGACCGAGTTGAAAATTATCAATTTGCACGAGCTTTAGCGAGTGCAAAATTGATAATTTTCAATGAGATTCATAATAGTGATATGAAAAGTGACCGAGTTTGAGATTTGATTTATCATATAAGCTGTAATTTTGAAATTTTCTCTTCAAGAGTATACTTACCTCCCTAATACTCTTTGATATTGCTAAATATCGGCTTGCACTCTATAAACACTCGGAATAAAAACAGTTAGGTGCCCCTACTGGGCAGGGAGTCAGGGTGCAGTCCGGCGGATGCCAGCCCCACCACCGCGCATGCGCAGACTAGCACTTCCTCTTTGCTAATTTATTGGCAGAGGGTGAATACATGCTTTGTGCTCTAAACTTTTCACTAGTCTTTTTAAGTCTAATTAAGCGTTTAATAGAAGTTTGAAACACCTGTTGTGATGTCTGAGAGAGTTGCTTCGCCGGAGGAGGGCCCAGGACCTATCCATCAGGTGACTTCTATTTTATCTTAGCGAGTTTTTCCCGGTGTAATGTGTTTCCGGGACTCGTGTTTATCGTGATAAGCGGCTAGTATAGTTGTTTTATGTCAACATGGTGCTATATAATACTAATCTCTCTGTGTTTATGTCCACAGGTATCTGTCAGGATATGTATGGGACATCACATCAGCAGAGGGTTTGTTTCTCTCCACCAAGGTTCCATTTCCTACTAATACTGTTAGGTTATCTAACCAAAAAGGCTATGTTCAGTGACTCGGAGGCCTCGTATGAAGGTCTTCTCACTTTGCCCTCTTGATCCAATTCCTTCCCCTAAGGTGGAGAGAGTTGAGAGGCGTAGTCTTGGTGGAGTGTTCCAGTTCATCACGTTGGATGGTTTGTCTATATACAAAGAGTCAGGTATTCTAGTTGATGATATGAGGTGATGATAATTATTTGAACTATAAATTGCCATTGTTATCATTGTGTATCTGATGTTTGTGTAGTCTGAATATCTATCCTGAGGATGTTCTGGTTAGGATACAATTCGTCCTTACACCTGGATGTTTGTTTCGGATCGATTTAATTTCTGTCTGGGATTAATGACGTCATAATCAGCCTTGCTCTTTATTAACAATTAAGGTTTTGTCCAACGCTGGTTTTCATATGATTAATGATCCTTATGATCATTTCCCTCTCTTTTATTTTGGTTTTTGAGTTTGCTAACTTTAACTAAAATGCTCATTGTCCTCGTCCTCTGTCCTGTTTCAGAGACCTGGTTGCCCGTCCTGTGGTCGCTTCCTGAAAGAGAAGTTCATACCGCATCTTTGCTTTCATTGTAGCCCCTGTGGGCCATTGCTCAATTGTGACGTATGTAAGCATTGGGGGGGGGGGCGAACTAATGACCGAATTTTTATGCTTACAGGCTAAGGACAAGGTTGTGGAGGAGGAGAGGAAGCTGAAGAGAGGTTGTGAGTAAAAAGGGTAAGAGGAAGGCCTCGTCCTCAGTGGACATGGAGGCCTTCCGTAGTGAGATGTTGGGAGAGATGAAGAGGACAATAAAGGATTTGGTACCAGAGTCATCTACTTCGGATCAGATAATCCCCGCCTCTGAATCATCCCTCCTTATGCCGTTACCAGTTTTCGAGGATTCAGAGGTGGCCACATTAGTGGGGGCATTCCACGCCCCTGGCAGCAGGCTTGCCGTGCCAGGGATTTGTGGACGGCTGTCGCTGGAACCTGCTGGCTGCTTATCAGCCCATGGGTATCTGCATGCCGCAGGTGCCAGTACCTCCTATGGCACCTTTCCTGGCCAGTCCGGGTTAGCTCTCTTTGCTGACCCGGAGTCTAATCTTTCTGGCCAGGAAGAAGAGGATTATCTGTTGGGGTCCCCTTCTGAGGACGTGGCCATGGATTTTGACGTCGGTGCACCCCTCGCGGGGAATACAGGCGACATGATCCACGGTTCTACTCACGCAGGAGTAGGATTCACGGCTCGGAAGGTGGCCCTGGTCGGTGCTGATGGTCAGTTGTTCCGCGTACCTCGGCTTGCCGAGGGTATTGCTGGTGCTGGCCGGGGCTGTGGTGGGGCGGTATCGGCCCCACGCTCTACCACGGCGCCTGCTCCTGGACAAGCCAGTCAGATTACCATGCCTGCTCTTTCGGGCCCGCATGCTTTCTCTGGCTTGCCAGGAGTGTCAGCATATCCGCCGTCATGCTCTGCTGCGTTTGCTCAGGAGGAAGACGAAGGCCCTCGTCTAGTAGAGCTCTCGCAGTTAGCCACGGAGGAGGATTGGTGTGACACTTGTCAATGGCTGATAAGTGTCAGGCCAGACCTGCCGTGGAGCAGTTGGCTAGCCAGCGAGACCACAGGCCGTGGTTAGCTGGTAAGTCGACTGCTAGCGCTATGCCATCTCTGCCGCTAGCAGAGCATATCGTGGATATGTTCTCGGCGGCGGAGACGTCCATCAAGGCGAATGGGCGTCTCGCGAAGGCCCCTCGCGAGGTCGCAAGGCATTGCCGCATCGTACCCATGGATTACCAGCGGTACGGTGTGGTGCCCAAGCCTAGCGTGGATGACCGCGCGGCTTTGGGTGAGGATGCGCGGCCAGGTTCCTGTTCTGACATGGGGGCCTTGTGTTCGAACGCGTTGCGTTCGACCAGTGCTGCATTGCGGGATGCGAAGGAGAGTTGGAGAGCGTCTATTGCGGCGCTGTCTCACGTCTCCCAGCTGTTACAGGGGTAGTAACAGCATCCACATCACGCCAACCGAGCCCGGTCACAGTCCAGAGAGCCATCCAGGATGGTATCAACCTGGCTCTGGACTGTATGACTCGGGCGGTGACCAGGAGTGTCCGGGCGAGGCGCACGTTTGCGTTGGATAACCTGTGCCCGTCCCAGGACCTGTACAATAGGCTTCTGCGTATGCCTATGGCAGGTCCTGGTCTCTTTGGAGGTGAGGGATGTAAGCACCGCCAGGAGACGGTTACTCTGGTCAATAACCAGAGGGCGCTGCGCGAACAGTTTGGGGTGCTCCGTAGGGAGCGCGTTTGCGCTGCACCCCCTGCGTACCATCCCCTGCAGGCTCGAGGTGGAGGTGGCCATGTCAGAGGCCAGCCACCATCTCAGCGTCGGCCTCGGCCGCGTGCGATTCGGCCAGCAGTGAGGGGGGGGCGCAGGCTCCTCAGGCACAGCCAGCCAGGCAGCCACCTGCGCACCGCGGTGCGCCACCCGCGCACCGTGGTGCGCGTGGTGCTGGTCGTGGCGCGCGAGGATCTGGTCGTGGTAATCGTGCCTGATGGGCCGGTTACCGCGGTGAGAACCACTCCGGTGTTTCTGGCAAAGGAGACAGTGCCACTCTTGCACTCCTTATGTCCACCTCTCTCCCTAGGTGGACTGGTGGGAGGCCGGCTGGCCGACCACATGCAAGAGTGGGAACGGTTGACTCAGGACCGTTTAGTCCTGCGATGGCTTTCAGTCGGGTATCATCCCGATTGGATGACAGGCCCGCCATCGCGGCTGTCTCTGGTGCCAATCTGGACTCCGAATCTGAGAGATCCAGATCAAAGGTTGTGTATCGAGGAGGAAATAAACTCCCTCATACAAAAAGGAGCAATTCAGCCGTCACAGAAGTGTCCGGGCTTCTATTCAACCGTGTTCTTAGTGACAAAAAACACCGGAGGGTGGAGACCAATTCTCAACCTCATGCCATTGAACAAGTTCATAGAGACACCCAGTTTCAAGATGGAGACTGTGCAGTCGGTGTTGGCGGGGTTAGAGAGGGGAATGTGGACAGCTTCAATAGATTTGAAGGATGCTTATTTCCACATCCCCATAGCGAGGAGTTTCCGTCGCTTCCTGAGATTTGCATTCCAGAGCAGACAGTGGGAATTCAGGGTGTTACCCTTCGGAATTTCCACGGCTCCTCGGGTTTTCACCAGAGTGGTTCTTGCGATTACCGCATACCTCCGCAGGAGAAGCATAGCAGTCCACACGTACATAGACGACTGGCTGTTAAAGGTGCACACCCAGGAAAGTTTATCGGCCAATCTGGAGATTGTTTTGAGGACTCTCACAGACATAGGCTGGATGATCAATTTCCAAAAATCAGAGCTGACTCCATCCCAGAAGTTTGTTTACCTGGGGATGTTCTTCGATCTAGAGACAGGATATGTTTATCCTACTCAGGAGAGGGTTCAGAGACTCATCTCAGTAATACAGTCAGTGTGCGACAGTCGTCATGTCCTGGCACGGGTTTACTTGAGAATGCTAGGGTTGAGGGTTTCTTTGGAACCAGTCATTCCTCAGGCCGCCTTACGCAGGCGGCCGATCCAGTTATTTCTCATGACGCAATGGACCCAGAGTACAGGTTCACTGGACTCGAACGTGTCAGTGTTGGCACCTCTAATTCACCACCTGCAATGGTGGTTGAAGACAGAGAATCTCCTGGTGGGGGTTATGCTAACCTCTCCTCACCCTCGGGTAACTGTGTATACAGATGCCTCGATGGAGGGGTGGGGAGCTTGCCTGGGAGAATCCACGATATCAGGGCTTTGGAATCTGGAACAGTCGAAGGAACATATCAATCTACTGGAGTTAAGAGCAGTAGTCCTGGGCCTGGAACATTTCTTACAGAAAGTTCAGGGCAAGATTGTTCTTATTCGCTCAGACAACTCAACAGTTGTGACTTACATAAACCGCCAGGGCGGAACGAAGTCGCCCAGTCTGTATGATGACATGGAGACTGCTTTGTTGGTGCCTGGATCACAGGATTACCTTGAAAGCAGTTCATATTCCGGGAAGGTTAAATCTGCTAGCAGACTCATTGAGCCGAAGGATGAGTGTTTTACCGACGGAATGGCAACTAAATCAATGTGTGGCGGATCGTCTGTTCGACCATTGGGGGAAACCCAACATAGATTTGTTCGCAACGAAGAAGAATGCGAAGATGATGACGTACGTCTCTCCGATTCCAGATCCAAGCGCTTTCGCAACAGATGCGTTAGCTATCAGCTGGGCGGGAATGTATGCATACGCATTCCCTCCAGCAATCCTGATTCCAAAAATTCTTCAGAAACTCAGACAGGAGGAGTGCCAAGTGCTTCTGATCGCCCCAGATTGGCCAAGCTGATCATGGTATACGGATCTGCTGGACCTTCTGGCCTGCAATCCGGTTCCTCTGCCTCTGATGGACGACATTATCTTCCAGGGCAAGGCCCTTCACAACAATCCGTCAATGTTCCGATTGACTGCGTGGATGTTGTCAAGGAATCTAGAATTAAGGAGGGCTTTTCTGAGTAAGCAGCCATGTTTATGGCCAAAGCCAGGAGGGGGTCAACCTCCAGAGCATATAATTATAAAATCAACAGATTTGCAGAATGGTGCTCAAAAAGATGTATTGATCCAATGGATTCATCTATTCAGGTAGTAGCTGATTTCCTCTGTCACCTGTATGATGCCTATAGCCTCAAGCCTAACTCTATTGCTGGTTATAAGTCAGCTTTAATGACTGTTATCCCTTGCTTGGCTAAGAGGGGAAGTGATGAAGTAAGTACATTAAATGTATTAATTAAAGGCATGGGCAATCTAAGACCAAGGAATCCCCCCGGTGATTCCATCTTGGAGTTTATCTCTAGTGCTTCAGGTACTAGGTGATAAGCCTTTTGAACCACTTAGTTCCATTTCTATGAAACTGTTAACTCTTAAAACTGTATTTTTAATTGCTGCGGCCTCGGCTAGGCGTAGGAGTGAAATTCATGCCTTATCAGCCGAGGAGGACCGTTTTGTGGTTACAGGGGAAGGCCTTAAGCTTCCTAGATATGATCCTAATTCTAAAGCATGGTGTTCTGTCCGGGCGCTGCTCCGGTACAAACAACGTACTTCGGAGTGGCGGACGGACCAGTCAGCGTTATGGTTGTCATATATTGAACCCCATGGCAGGGCGTCTAAGGACACCATTTCCAGGTGGATTGTAGAATGTATTCAGTTTTGTCATAAATCCGCCACCGGAAAGCAGGTTGACATGGCCAAGGCTCACAGTGTCCGCGGCGTAGTGACTTCCACTGCCCTATTTAATGGGGTCCCTGTGGATGACATTATGTCGGTTGCTCAGTGGTACTGTGAGTCAAGTTTTACAGACCTCCGTGACACCTCTAATCCTCTCGCCTTGTCGATTTTGAAAGAATAATTAGGTGTACTTTTTGATGTGGTTTCCTCATTGCTTATATATATCACAATTAATTAATGGGAACAACCACTTTTTGGGACTGCATCAGCCTTCACCACTGGGAAGATGATGTCAGCAGCCAAGTTCAACAAGGTCAGTCTTGTTCATGTGTTGTTCATTGTTGATTGTATTGTCACGTGACCCTTTGTTATTAATATGGTGATGGTTTGTGTGTTTATGTGGTTCATCATTGAGAGTATACGAAAATGGAGCTTTTTCTTCTCTGTCCTATAGAACATGGCACTTGTACGTAGAGAGCGTATGGCACATTGAGGTCATTCGAGTCTTCCTCCCAGGAAGGGGTGGGGTAGCGCATGTGACATTCGGTCATCTCTCATCCATCGGTTTGTGTTAGCCGATGTTTTGTCAAATCCTGACTGTGTTTCACACAGTTTCAGAAGTTTAAGTGCCTTAAGCGCGGAAAAGCGTATAGGGAAGAGCTGGTCTTTTGACCTCGCCTCCCTCCCGCCGAATTCCCTGTCGAATTCTGGCAATGTCAAAGAGTATTAGGGAGGTAAGTATACTCTTGAAGTGAAATAAACGAAATCAAGGATTTCTTTTTTCACATCAAGAGTATACTTACCTCCCTAATACTTTTGATATTGCTAAATATTGGCTTTCACTCAATAAACACTCAGATTAAAACAGTTAGGTGCCCCTACTGGGCAGGGAGTCAGAGCGTAGTCTGGCGGATGCCAGCCCCACCACCGCGCATGCGCAGACTAGCACTTCCTTTTTGCTAATTTATTGGCTGAGAGTGTACACATGCTTTTGTGTTAGAAACTTTCTATACTCTTTTCGAAGCTTTTTGAGACGGTTTGGTAGAAGTTTATCCCTGAGAAAGATGGCAGAGAGAGTGACTTCGCCACAGGAGGGCCTTGGACCTTTAAATCAGGTGACTTCTAGTAAAATTAGCGAGTTTTTGTCCCGTTGTAATGTGTTTCCGGGACTCGCGCTAAACGTGATAAGCGCCTTGATTAGTTGGTTTATTTCAACTAGGTGCTATATAAGACTAATCTCTCTTTGTGTTTATGTCCACAGGTCTGTGTGAAGAAATATAATGGACATGACATCAGCAGAGGGTTTGTGTCTCTCCACCATGGTTCCATTTCCTACTAATACTGTTAGGTTATCTAACCAAAAATTCTATGTCCAGTGAGTTGGAGGCCTATTATAAAGGTCTTCTCACTTTGCCCTCTTGATCCAATTCCTTCCCCTAGAGGTGGAGAGAGTTAAGAGGCGTTCAGTGGTGGAGTGCTCCAGTTCATCAGGTTGGATGGTTTGTCTAGACAAGGTGTCAGGTATCTAATTATTAATATGAGGTGATGTTAATTATTTAGAGGAAAGGGAGATAATTAACTCTATTTGCCATTGTTATCAGTATATATCTGATGCTTGTGTAGTCGAAATGTCCATTCTGTACATGTTCTGGTTAGAGATACAATTCGTCCTTGCACTGGGATGTTTGTTGGGGATCGATTTTTTCCTGTCATAGGACTAATGACGTCATAATCAGCCTTGCTCTTTATTAACAATTAAAGTTGTCCGAAGCTGGTTTTCTGATAAATTATGATCTTTATGATCATTTTCCTTCTCTTGAGTTGGTGAGTTTTCTAAGCTTAACTAGTTTGCTCATACTCCTCGTCCTTTGGCCTTTTTCAGAGACCTGGTTGTGCGTCCTGTGGACGATTTTTGAGGGACAAGTTTGGCCCTCATCTCTGTTTTCAGTGTAGCCCCTGTGGTCCCTTGCTTAATTGCGAGATATGTAAGCACTGGGGGGGGCGAGCTAATGTCCGAATTCTTGTGCTTGCAGGCGAAGGACAAGGTGGAGGAGGAGAAGAAGAAGCTGAAAAAAGAGGGTGTAAGTAAGAAGGGTAAGAGGAAGGCCTCGTCCGCGGTGGACATGGAGGCCTTCCGGACCGAGATGTTGGGAGAGATGAGGAGGACAATAAAGGATTTGGTTCCAGAGTTGCTTCGTGGCATGCTTCCTGGACCAAATCCTTTATTGACCTCATCATCTGCTTCGGAGCAGGTAATCCCCACCTCTGAATCAACGTTCCTTAGTACGCTTCCGTTCTTTGAAGATTCAGAGGTGGCCCCATTAGAGGGGGCGTTCCACGGCCCTGGCAGCAGGCTTATTGCCGCGCCCAATAGGGACCGTGGACGGTCGTCGCTGGAACCCGCGGGCTGCTTATCAGTCCAGGGGTATCCGCACACCGCGGGTGCCAGTACCTCGTATGGCACCTTCCCTGGCCAGTCCGGGTTAGCTCTCTTTGCTGACCCGGAGTCTAATCTGTCTGGCCAGGAGGATGAGGATTACCTGTTGGGGTCGCCGTCTGAAGACGTGGCCATGGATTATGACGTCTGTCCACCCCTCGCGGGGAATACAGGCGCCTTTTTCCACGGTTCTACTCTCCCAGGGGTAGAATCCACGGTTCAGACTGTGGCCCTGGGCGCTGAAGGCCAGCGGTACCGCATACCTCGGCTTGCCGAGAGTGTCGCTGGTGCTGGCCGGGGCCGTGGTGGGGCGGTATATGCCCCGCGCTCTACCACGGCGTCTGCTCCTGGTCAAACCAGTGATATTAGCATGCCGGTATTGTCAGGCCCGCATGTTCTCCATGATGATGACGTACGTCTCTCCGATTCCGGATCCAAGCGCTTTCGCAACAGATGCGTTAGCTATCAGCTGGGGGAGAATGTATGCATACGCATTCCCTCCAGCAATCCTGATTCCAAAAATTCTTCAGAAAATCAGACAAGAGGAATGCCAAGTGCTTCTGATCGCCCCGGATTGGCCAAGCCGATCATGGTATACGGATCTGCTGGACCTTCTGGTCTGCAATCCGGTTCCTCTGCCTCTGATGGACGATATTATCTTCCAGGGCAAGGCCCTTCACAACAATCCGTCAATGTTCAGATTGACTGCGTGGATGTTGTCAAGGAATCTAGAATTAAGGAGGGCTTTTCTGAGCAAGCAGCCATGTTTATGGCCAAAGCCAGGAGGGGGTCAACCTCCAGAGCATATAATTATAAAATCAACAGATTTGCAGAATGGTGCTCAAAAAGATGTATTGATCCAATGGATTCATCTATTCAGGTAGTAGCTGATTTCCTCTGTCACCTCTATGATGCCTATAGCCTCAAGCCTAACTCTATTGCTGGTTATAAGTCAGCGTTAATGTCTGTTATTCCTTGCTTGGCTAAGAGGGGAAGTGATGAAGTAAATACATTAAATGTATTAATTAAAGGCATGGGCAATCTAAGACCAAGGAATCCACCTGTGATTCCGTCTTGGAGTTTATCGCTAGTGCTTCAAGTACTAGGTGATAAGCCGTTTGAACCACTTAGTTCCATTTCTATGAAACTATTAACACTGAAGACTGTGTTTTTAATTGCTGCGGCCTCGGCTAGGCGTAGGAGTGAAATTCATGCCTTATCAGCCGAGGATGACCGTTTTGTGGTTTCAGGGGAAGGCCTTAAGCTGCTACCTAGGATTAATTTCTTGGCTAAAAATCAGTCGTTGAAATATCCAGGTCAACCTATTGTTTTGCCTGCTTTAACTAGATATGATCCTAATTCTAAAGCATGGTGTCCCGTCCGGGCGCTTTGCCGGTACAAACAACGTACGGCGGAGTGGCGCACCGACCAGTCGGCGTTATGGTTGTCTTATATTGAACCCTATGGCAGGGCTTCTAAGGACACCATTTCCAGGTGGATTGTAGAATGCATTCAGTTTTGCCATAAATCCGCCACCGGGAAGCAGGTTGACGTGGCCAAGGCTCACAGTGTCCGCGGCGTAGTGACATCCACTGCCCTATTTAATGGGGTCCCGGTGGATGATATTATGTCGGTGGCTCAGTGGCACTGTGAGTCAAGTTTTACAGACCATTATCTCCGTGACACCTCTAATCCTCTCGCCTTGTCGATTTTGAAAAAATAACTAGGCATATATTTTTGATGGGGTTTCCTCATTGCTTATATATTTCACAATTAATTTATGGAAACAACCACTAATTTGGGACTACATCATTCTTCACCAATGGGAAGAGGATGTCAGCAGCCATTTCAACAAGGTCAGTCTTGTGTATGTGTTGTCCATTGTTGATTGTCTTGTCACGTTACCCGTTATTAATATGATGATGGTTTTGTGTATTTATGTGGTTCATTGTTGAGAGTATACGAAAATGGAGTTTTTTCGTCTCTGTCCTGTAGTACATGGCACTTGTACGTAGAGAGCGTATAGGACATTGAGGTCATTCGACTCTTCCTCCCAGGAAGGAGGGGGGGAGCGCATATGACATTCGGTCATCTCTCATACATCGGGGGTGTTATCCGATGGTTAGTCAAATCCTGACTGTTTTTTCATACAGTTTCAGAAGTTTAAGTGCCTTAAATGCAGAAAAGCGTATAGGGATGAGCTGGTCTTTTGACCTCGCCTCCCTCCCGCCGAATTCACTGTCGAATTCTAGCAATATCAAAAGTATTAGGGAGGTAAGTATACTCTTGATGTGAAATAAACGAAATCAAGGATTTCTTTTTTCACGAGAGAGTTGATACTTACCTCCCTAGATACGGACCCGACCTCTCCACCCCACAGAGGCTCGGTCTTCAGGCTCTTTATAGTTGCATGTGTATCAGCCAATAAATTAGTCAGAGGAAGTGCTAGTCTGCGCATGCGCGGTGGTGGGGCTGGCATCCGCCAGACTACGCTCTGACTCCCTGCCCAGTAGGGGCACCTAACTGTTTTAATCTGAGTGTTTATTGAGTGAAAGCCAATATTTAGCAATATCAAAAGTATTAGGGAGGTAAGTATCAACTCTCTCGTGAAAAAAGAAATCCTTGATTTCGTTTATTTCACGAGAGAGTTGATACGTACCTCCCTAATACGGACCCGACCTCACCACCCCACAGAGGCTCAGTCTTCAGGCTCTTAGTAGTTGCATGTGTGTCAGCCAATAAATTAGTCAGAGGAAGTGCTAGTCCGCGCATGCGCGGTGGTGGGGCTGGCATCCGCTGGACTGCACCCTGATTCCCTGCCCAATAGGGGCACCTAACTGTTTTTATTCTGAGTGTTTATTGAGTGCAAGCCGATATTTATCAATATCAAAGAGTATTAGGGAGGTAAGTATCAACTCTCGTGAAAAAAGAAATCCTTGATTTCGTTTAATTTGCCAATAGTTGCTGATGTCACTTTTATCTGATTTCTCATTGTTGATTTTCATGAAATCGATACCGCCGCTGTGACGCACCACTACTTGATAACAAATACTGAATGCGCAGCAAAATATAGTGACAAACACAAAATCTGGCGATGTCAGCCGTTAAATAGTATTTTAACTGGTCATTGAAAATTATAGCCACGGCCATCAATCGTTACTTCGCTGCCGACTGATAAACTGTCAAACGATGACATTTTGCGATGACGTTTCATGAATGACAAATCGTAGTAAACAAATCATAGTAAAACAGTACCGCATAGTAATCCCAATGCGTCACACTCACATTAATCGATGTTTTAATTGGTCGATTTAAATGGGTTGTGCACCCAACAGCCAATGAAAATACTCCGTTGAATATGGCACGTGTGCTCATATAAAAAAATATCGAACGGGCTAGAAGGCTTGTTTATATGATAAAAATTAGGTTGTCTGACTGTATTTCCAAGTTGCCCCATTTCTGTAAATTCTGTTGAAAATATGTATTGTTGTTAAGCTACATGTATACAGACTACGGGACCCGTGTAAATGCCAATTCAACCATTATGTTAACCCTTTATACCTCATATCAGCCGAAAACGGCTTCTGCAGTGGTAAGAAATGTCCATTTGCAGACCAAGAGAAGACTATTTTTGAAATTTTACCACTGGAATGACTGGCTCGATAACCAATCCAGTCCTTCCAGTGGTAAGTTTTCAAAAACAGTCTTTTCTTAGTCTGCAAATGGACATTTTCCATGAGAAAATTGAAATTTTCTTGAACAAATTTGCGCGTTAAAGGGTTAAGACTAAATAAGATAAATACATGTGCTCCCCCCCCCCCCCCCCATACACGCCCTGAAAATAAGAAATTATCTAGGTTGTCCCCCAGGGCAACCAATGCGTTAAAATTTGGTTGCCATGTAGTAAAAAGTCATTGTCCCGGACTGCAGGAATGTGTAATTTTCGAGGAACATTCTGTTGAATATCTTGAAACTAATTTGACTGGGAGTTGTTTCAACTAATTGAATGGTGTTAGCGATACACTCAGTGTCGTAAAGTATGGGTTGTTAGGTTTTCATTTCAGAATCTCGCATTTTACCGCTTGCAATTTCCCATCACAATAGAGCGATCCAATCTGTCAGACAAGTATCTGATGTAATGGGTCTTTCCAGTGTTAACTATGCCCCCGCCCATCCCTAGTTAAGCTCCTCCCACACCTCGCTCGTGTTGGGATTGATCGATCCCTGAACTTCTTGACTCAATTTCCACTAAAATATGCGGGGAATATTTTGAAACTAATTTGACTGTGTGCTGCAGCAAAAGTGCCCAGTCAAATTAGTTTCAAAATATTCAACAACATGTTTCTTAAATAGCAAAACATACAATTCGTACAACGTATCAGACTATTAAGCATTAACGACGGGCTTAATTGAATTTTTCATGACATCATGATTATGATGTCGGCATACACATCGCGTAGTTGATTATGACGTCATATGATTGAGTGAGGAAATGGGATCATGAATTATCAAATATGTCACAAGTTAGCTGATGTCACAATCAAAATGACGTATCTCCATCCTGGGAATCAAAGTGTATGTTTTGTATATGGCATTGATGCGTTAAATATTTAAAAAATTAATATGACTGGGAGCTGTTGCTGTTGCTACATGTACCATAAGCTCCAAGTTAAATTAACTGCAAAATACTCAACACCTTACAGACTGCGAATTCATATTTCACATGTTCGAGGCGAGTCCCAACACCTGTTAAAAGTGGGCGGATCTTAGCTAATGATGGGCAGGGCTTGGTTTTGAAATTTAAATGCCAGAATCATTGCCAGGTTTTCCTCTGACACTCATATTTTCAGTTTCTGACTGCAGTTGCTTTAGCACTGATTGATTGAAAATTCAATCATTGGGCAACTTTTATAGAATGGAGATATGTTGCAATTCAAATACAAAATATGTTTCTTTGATAGCATTATAGAACCCTGAAAATAGAATGGTTATTTTGTAAATGAGATATTTGATCACCTGAAAAGCTAGTGTAAGATGTATTTTTGGATTTCTTTAACTTTTTGATGCTATTCAAGAAAATGGAAATATTTGCTTAGTGAATGCCCATCTGCAGCCAAAGAAAATACTATTTTGAAATTTTACCACTGGAATGACTGGCTCGATAACCGAGCCAGTCATTCCAGTAATAAAGTCTCAAAAATAATATTCTATTTCTCTGCAATTGAAATTTTCTATGAGAAAATTTTAATTTTCTTGAACAAATTTGTGAGTTAAAGGCTTAATTTATGAATTTCTCTCTGTCTTCATTTCAGATGATGTTAGTGACATGATGGACAGGGCAGGTTTCTATGAGAAATGTCCTCGTGGACATGTGTTCCCATCTACGCATGATGCGGTGCTGCACGCGCTCGCAAATGTCCACCTGACCCTCGATCAAGCATTAGCCGATGCACCAGGGACAAGTGTTAGATTGTAGCTGCTGTATTTCATATACACTGAAAAATGTGACAGTTTTTATTGAATACCCACCTAGAGCTACGTAGCCAAAAAGCAAGCGACATCTCTGTTGTTATGTACTTATCAAGTCAATGGTTGTATGATGCGTTATGTAATAAGCGCTGCTGTACTGCTTGCTTATTATTTTTGTAGTTTTCTGTCGATTGCTTTATCATTTAGCAAAGCATTTCAATTGTAAATTTTCCAAAAAATATCCTGCAAATGGACATTGATTGAGCAGAAATTTTGATTTTCTTAACTGATATAGACCAGTTAAGACAATCAAAATGTTTGTCTAGTGAATGTCAACGGACCTTTCCATTTTTAGCTATGCCCCGCCCATCTCTAGCTAAGCTCCACCCACACCTCGCTCGTGTTGGGATCAATCGATCTCTGAACTCCCTGACTATCAATTTCCAGAAAACTATACAGGTAAGGTATTTAATATTTCAAAACTAATTTGACTGGGTGCTGCCTACTGATGGAGTTAGATAATTTAATAGTGAAAAGATGGATCTATTTCTACTGGTGCCCTGTCTACTTCTAGATACGGTCCACTCCACTTTGTACGTTTGAAGATTTTAACACGGATCCATGCATTCACAGGCTCAAGGTAATTATGCGGATAAGATGTTTAATCTTTTGTAACTAATTTGACTGTGGCTATTACGGAGTCAAATTAGTTTGAATATATTGAACTGAATCTTTATTAAGTCATGAATCCACCAAAAGGAGTCGATATTTTCGCAAGGGACCTATGTTGTTTTGATTGTGACATCACCTAACATGTGACATATTTGATTATGACGTTGGATACTTGAGTGAAAGAGCAGACCTCTATATTAATATGAGTAATATTTCATATTAGCCTAATGAACTGTCTGAAGGCGACAAGCCATCAGACAATAATTTAAATGGGCAATAACTCTGGACCTGCTGAATATTTTGAAAACAATTTGACTGAAAGTTGTTGGTGGCTTAACAAATTGTTTTCAAAATATCCAGCAGGTCCAGAGTTTAACCCCCGTGGAATATGGAGTCTGTAGAAACTCAGCAGTTAACAAACCGGATCGGATCTATGCATTTCTCATTACATATTATAAAATTCTCTTTAGGGTAAAAGTCTTTTTTTGTGTATATATGTACATACTTAGTGTTCTAGATTTCAAAGCCTGATAACTTGTCTATATATGCCATACTGAAGAAATTGAAATTATAGTTATTAATTCTTCTTTTTTAATTTACAGGATTTTCAATTGGTGCAAATACAAATTAAATCCTATCTATCTAATATTAATTATCTGAGAAGACTTTAATTTAATTATGAGAGTATGTTTTCATCTGGTATTCAAATGGAGAAAAGAATGAAATGTGCTGAATATTTTGAAAAAAATGTGACTGAATGTTAGCAGATTTTGACAGATTTTTGTCAAAATAATCAGTCATGTTTTTGAAATTGTATGTTGTGTTTAACTCTAATTTGGGTTGAAGAGAATCTAACTGTCTTTCAAAGTTTTTATTATAAAGTTGTCTAACATTTATGAATTTTGTATTTTATAATTTCTATGTTGTCCTTGGAAAACAGAAAACAAAGTAGGACATTATTGATTTTTTGGTAAAAGCGTTATCGAATATTTATAACCAATTATGAATTTCTCATTTGTTTATCGTTTTGGTGAAATCCGATATAATGTTAGAGAATTTGGAATGAAGTGTTTATTACTAGATGTTTTAAATATGACTTTTTTATTTAGCTTTTAGCGGAGTGGCTGGAGTTTGATGTGGCAATGACTTCTGCGTTATAGGCCGAGACAGCAACGCCTTTCCTTCTAATAATGTTTCATTATTTATAAATTAGGACTTCGATAAAATATCTCTTAGCTCCCTAACACCTTGCCAGAAACGCCAAATTCTGTATATAGTTTAAGGAATAGCCTATTGAATATTTGAAAACTAATTTGACTGGGAACTGTTGCTACCATAGGGAAACAACAGCTTCCAGTCGAATTAGTTTCAAAATATTTGATAGTTTTCCTGTTTAGTCATCTTGAAATTTAGAAACTGGTGTTTCAACAGCTAAAGAGTTAATTGTCAAGATTGGTCATCAAAATATTTGCCTCGTAGTCAATATCAATTTCCAGACTAACTGATGATTATTTTTGAAAAGTTATCACTACAATGTCTGGCTCTGTTATCGCGCAAGTCATTCCAGTGGTTAATTTTTAAGAATACTCCTCTCTTACCCTGAAAATATATCTTTATCAAGATCGCTGTTATTGATACTGTTTTTGGCTAACTTGACAGTTATCTTCTCTTGTCATTGCAAATGTACGTTCACTGCAATAATTTTGATTTTATCGTCCAATATTGACCATTAACCCTTTACCACTCATATCAGCCAAAATTGCTTGTTTAGTGGTCTTGATAAATGTCCATTTGCGGTACAAGAGAGGACTATTTATGAAAATTTACCGCTCGAATGACTGGCTCGGTAACCGAGCCAGTAATTCCAGTGCTAAGTTTTCAAAAATAGTCTTCTCTTGGTCTGCAAATGGATATTTTCTGTGGGAAAATTGACGTTTTCTTGAATAAATTCGAGGGTTAACAGTTTGAAATATAGTATAATAGTACACAGGATGGAATGGGATAGCTGTGTTGCAACAGAAAGCCTTTTTTGGTCTGCCTGAAGTAATTTTTTCTAGTTTTTTTTAACCTTTTATGTTTCTTGAAACATATATATTTATTACATAAAATGTGTTTTAATTTGTGATTATTCAATGGCATAGAAAATAGTTCAAGCATGTCAATATAGAGACAGATATTTCATATACATTTTCGTTCCTAATGACAGTGGTTCTCTAGCCCTTTAGAAATTCCACCGTCTCAATTTCAAGATCATTATACGGGAAAGCTGTTGACTATTTTGAAATTAATTCGACTGGAACCCTTGGAGATGACACACGAAAATAAAACATTGTTCTTTATCTGTGATGGAATTACATGTGTAGTGATGTCGTACATTGTATAGGCATATATTACGTCATAATCATATTGCACAAGGGATGCTGGCTGTGATTGCTTTGTAAAAACATTTTTGTTTTAATTAGAGTATTATAAATACAGGGTATGGCAGTAATGGCTCCCAGGCAAATTAGAATCAAAATAGGCTTGCACGATTTTTGCTTTGAAACATCGCGATCGATTTTATTACAAAAATCTCGATTTTCGATTAAATCGTAGGTCCAAATTCCCAAAAGTATAAACTGGGGTAATGTGACTTGAAAAAGTTGAAATAAATGATACAAAAATAGCACAAAATTAGAACACATTTTCATGCCCCGAATTCTTACCATCCTACGTCTATGCTTAATGTATACCTTATATCCATCATCGCGGGAGTGAAATTATTAATTGGCACCGCCTAAATATTGCGTATAGTTTAATAAACATTATTTATTTCATCAAAATTTGAGATAAAATGTCGCCGAGAAAAAAATATAAATTACATGATGTATCAGCTTCCACTTATAGCCTCCCTTTGTAGAACGAGTTCAGGTCATTATCGGAGTAACGCGAAGCGAAGACATTAATGTTAGTACCCGGGGAGATACTGGAATGGCGTAAACTCGTCCTATAGAGCAGTTTATAGTTGCTTTCAGAATGTACGATTTATATTTAAGAGTAATCAACAGAACGCACAATTAAAAAAAAACCCCTGGAATGCTGTTGCTTTATTTTCTTTAATTTGACATGACAACTGAATCAAAAAGGAAAAATTATTACACCGCCTAAAATTGCTAACCCTGGAATTAAAAAGAATTATGTTCACTGATTGCCTAACACTCTGCAACTAAGTATATACTTGGCATTTCACTACAGACTCGGGGTCTGCAGCGAAAGAAAGAAAATTATATGGCGATTCGACGGAGTAACTATCTGGTTTTCTCAATGACAAAGGTGTTACCTCGCTATTGTTAGCTTGTTTATTGTAGCGCTTTGTGTTGTGATTAGTAATTATTCGGCACGGCGGGATATAAACACAATGAACACAGGCGTGAATCGATTATACTTGCACTCATGTACTGATAAAATGCGATGGAAAAGTACACACTTCAGATTTAAAAAAAACATGAAATTTTTAACGATTTTCCGATTTTTCCTCAATTACATCGTAAAAATCGCGATTTAAAAAATAAATCGAACTTCACAATTAAATCGAAACATCGCGCAAGCCTAATTCAAAATAGTCCAGAGTTTTCCCTACAGCATAAAGAATTAGTTGTTTTTTGCTTGTACGGATTAGCCTTTTAACACTCATATCAGCCAAAAAGGGCTTCTGCAGTGGTCTTGAGAAATGTCCATTTGCAGACAAAGAGAAGACTTTTTTTTTAAATTTACCACTTGAATGACTGGCTCGATATCCGAGCCAGTTATTCCAGTTGTAAAATTTTCAAAAATAGTCTTCACTTGGTCTGCAAATTGACATTTTCTGAGAAAGTTGAAATTTTCTAACCAGATAGTTACTCCGTCGAATCGCCATATAATTTTCTCTTTCGCTGCAGACCCTGAGTCTGTAGTGAAATGCCAAGTATATACTTAGTTGCAGAGTATTAGGCAATCAGTGAACATAATTCTTTTTAATTCCAGGGTTAGCAGTGCTCACTACCTTGGGAACTTGTTAATGGTGCTTCGAAGTTATTGGTTTGATTGGCAACTATCGAGTCCCCGATTCCAGATCCTATTCACGCTATATCTAGACTGTTTTTATTTCATTCTGTTATTGATAACTTCCCCAGTTTTTACACCGGTACCCATTTACACTCTTTGGTGGAGAGAGGCAATGAGGAGTGAAGGAGATTGGCTATGTTTCCATCGATTGCCCATCAGCCACCTGATCACCTAACAGTCGAGCGGGATTTGAACCCCGCCCGGCTGCTTACCAGAGGACCACGCTAGCACAACAGCAATCGTCTCCTTAATGGTGCTTATTATAGTGAGTTCATTTTATGGCCCCAGGAGTTACACCTTAGCTTCCCCTCCGGATGACCACGACTATTGTTACATCTATTTATATGCTTGAATGCAAATTAAACTTGGAGGTTAGAATAGAAATCGTGCTGGCCGAGGTGAACTCATAACAACATTACGCTCTACACTACACAGTGTATATGAGGGATCCGTTTCTAGCTAAGCTCTGACCAAGCTTTCAATTTTGTCCCTTTTGTGACTGATCCAACTCTGATTTCCCAGAATTCCAATATCAAGGTAACTATACAAATAAGCTATTGAATATTTTGAAACAAATTGTACTTGGCGCTGTTGCTGCCGATATGGTCAAAGGGTTAAATAATGAACTGGGGTTCATTTTTCAACAAATTTGGTGGAAGATGTTATTGTCATAGACACCAACATCATGACAGAAATATAGTTCACCAAATTTGTTGAAAATTGTACACCAGTTTCTTTGCTATTGACACAGTAAAAGACATTGACATCAGAGCGGTAAGGGTTAAGAATCCCAACCATTAACCCTTACCACTCTGATGTCAATATTCTGTATTTTTCTGTGTCAATAGCAAAGAAACTGGTGTACATTTTTCTACGACAGCACTATCTTCCACCAAATTTGTTCAAAAATGATCACCAGTTCATCTGTTAATTTAATTTGAAAATTTAAAATTTTGACATCAGTGTGGTAAGGGTTAATTGATATTGTGTGATATTTGAATGCTTTGAGGCTCAGTGGACCCAAGAACGGTTAACCCTTACCACACTGATGTCAAAATTTTAACTTAAAATTAAATTAAAAGATGAAGTGGTGTTCATTTTTCAACAAATTTGGTGGAAGCTGGTGCTGTCGTAGACAGCAACATCGTCCACCAAAATTGTTGAGAAGTGTACACTAGTTTCTTTGCTATATTGGCAGGTTAAAAAATAGAATATTGACATCAGTGTGCTAAGGGCTAAACTAAATATTTCGATAAATCTTATTTTCACTCAATAACTTTAAAAAGCTCTTGCGTTTATTTTGTCGCACTTCAAAAAAAGCTTGTGTATATTTTGTCATTTGTATTGAAAATCATTTTTTGTCTGTTTGAATGAATTGAACCAGTAGGCTCACCAACATTCACCCAGTTCATAGAAAATTAGTGATTATATAATCCATGTATTTGTTCATTATAACATATTTTAGTTATATCTCGGAATTATTATAAGTCTGTATGCCAGTCAGTCTGTCATATTTTAAGAAGGAAATCTGCTGATATAAGGAAAATCATGTTAATTGAAAAATACTGTTATTTTGCTGCAAATGGAGAATAGATTATTTTCATATGAAAAATATTAAAATGAATATATTTACATTAGTAATCATTATTAATTATGCCAGTCATTTGTATCTAGTTAATTGTATGAAATTTATTTTTTACGCTAACTGTGTTATGAAATGTTGCAGAATCGTATTCGTGTTCTTGTTGTTCATCAACAGATAGAAATATTATAATAACCTTTTTACCCCTAAAGTCCCCTAATGTCCCGTCTTAGCACAGACTTTACTTACAAGAAGCCTTAAGGGCCAAGTTCATTTGGTAATCTGAGGGGTGAATCCCCGCTGAGTTATGCACTTGTGTTATTCACTCAGATTTGTCATGTTAAGTGGTGTGCATTTTGAAAACTACATTTGTGTATGCATACAGCAACATGGATTTCAAAATAAACTAATTTTTCTCATCACTAATTCCTGCTACATCATGAGTTTTGTGTACATTAGAATTATAGTTTATATGTATACAAGCAAAACAGTTAGCTTATTATTTAACCCTTTCATGACGAAGCCCCTGCAGTGCTCCATTAGCAGGCAAAGGGGATACTATTTTAGAAAAAAATTACCACTTGAATGACTGGCTCGGTAACTGAGCCAGTCATCTCAGTGGTAAATTTTCAAAAAAATTTTCTCTTGGCCTACAATTAATGGACATTCATTGAGCAAATACTTTAATTTTCTTGATCAAATTTAGCTATTAAAAGGTTAACATAGCGAGTTAAAGTTGTCTTGTCATGTTAAAATAGTCAATATTATCTCCCCCCCCCCCCCATCCCCATCCATGGATAACAATGTGACCAATCAATTTCCGTTTTCAGTAACTTTAACCTGTTAACACTCATATCAGGCAAAATGGCTTCTGCAGTTGTCTTGAGAAATGTCCATTTGCAGACCAATAGAATACTATTTTGGAAATAAAAATGGACATTTTCTATGAGAGAAATGAAATTTTCTTTAACAAATTCGAGTGTTGACGGGTTAAACAGTACTCGCATTCCTGGTACATAATAAAAGGATTCGCTCAGTACATTTAAATTTTCTCATAGAAAATGTCCATTTGTAGACCAAGAGAGTACTATTTTTTTAAATTTACCATTGGAATGACTGGCTTGGTGATCGAGCCAGTCATTCCAGTGGTAAATTTTCAAAAATAGTATTCTAGTGTGCAAATGGACATTTTCTCAAAACCACTGCAGAAGCCATTTTGGGCACCAGTATTTGAGTATGAGAGGGGGTTCAAGCTACCTAATAAATACAAAAACAACTCAGATTGTGGAATCACCAGTCTGCATGATTGATCCCTATAGAATCTAGCGTATGGAGTGGGTGTATTCAATATTTTTCGTATTCTTTTCTGATATGCATATTTCAGGTCGTGAGGAAGAACTTGTATAATTTTTAAGGCCACATTTTGTCCACTGATAGGGTAGATTAAAAGGTTGTGCAACAGGGGTATCCTTGTGTTTTTTGATATTCTGTAAGTGTTCTTTTTCTCGTATGTGGAATTCATGTTTGGTTTCCCCCACATACTGTTTGTGACAAGATGTGCATGTGAGTAAGTGTATTCCATCCGTATATTAGGCCCGTGTGAAAGCTTGTGAATTCACGTTTACTATCCATTTTGTGACACAAAAAATATTTTTTCCTGGTGATGGGTAGATAGGGTTTGAGGTTTTTTCCTTGAAATCCTTGAAAACTCAAATCTGGTTGAGATAAGGGTGTCTTTGAAAGTGGGATTCTTTCTGTAGCCAAACATGGGTGGTGTGGTGAATGTGATTCTGCATTTGGGGGTGCTTTCTAACAGTTCCCAATACCTAATAAATACAGTTAAGCTGTTGAATATTTTAAAACTAATTTGACTGGGGCCTGTTGCTGCCTATGGACTTCAATTTTTGTGTTAGACTTAATCAGTTTGATTGGGATGTCAGTTAGCATTTATTTGACTGACATGTTTGACTATGACGTCGGTTACTTGGGTGGTAGATCGACTCCCTCTAATAATTTGTTGATTGTGTACATTTCCGGAGACAACAAATGCTTTGCGACATAAAAAATATTCTGTTGAATATTTTTAATTAAGTTAGGTGGAATACAATGACATTTAGTCAAATTATTTTCGAAATATTCAACAGCTTTCCTGTATGGTTGTGCTGAAGTATTATCCCAGATTGTTATTTAAGCTGTTGTTAATGTATTGTCAATTTGCGATTGGTGTTTTGTTATGATTGATACGCCGTGTGTAGCGAATATGGATTTTGTTTAATATACACCAACAATAGTCAAACATGTTAAATATAAATAGAGAATTGTGAATTTGCAATCATTTATTATTATTATCATTATTAAATATCTGACTACTGTGTATTTTCAGACAACATATTCCAGTGGCTATGTCTTTAAGAGCTCCTTAATATTTTGAAAACAATTTTGACCGAGTTGTTGGTGGCTAAACCACCAACAACTCAGTCAAATTGTTTTCAAAATATTCAGCAAGTCAAGAGTTTTTAGCTCACCTGGCCTGAAATACCATATCGTGTTGGTCCGTTGTCCATCCATCGTCTGTCCATCCATCAAATCCCATCTTCTCCTTAATGGTTTGACCGATTTCAAACAAATTTGGCTGGAATGATCTTAAGCTGCTACCCTCCGGTCAATTTTTTCATAATTTTGATTGACCAGTTTTCTGGGTGGAAATCTTAGATTTTATGAAAAATCTACTGGAAATGGTCAAAATGCTACTTCTCCTTAGTTGCTTGACATATTTCAACCAAATTTGTATAGCTGCATTCTATGGTGGTAGGCTCTAGAACCTCTTCAGAATTTTGATTGATCAATTTTTTGAGTGAAAATCTTACATTTTATGAAAAATCAACCAGAAATGGTCAAACTACTACTCTTCCTTAGCTGCTTGACATATTTAAACCAAATTTGACTAAGTGCATTCTATGGTGGTAGGCTCTAGATTATGTTTTCAGAATTTCAGATACATTTTTTGGGTGAAATTCTGAGGTTTTATGAAAAATCTTCCGGAAATGGTAAAAATGCTATTCCTCCTTAGCTGCTTGACATATTTCAACCAAATTTGACTGGATGGATTCTATCGTCGTAGGCTCTTGATCTTCTTTTCGGAATTTTGATTGATCAATTTTTTGGGTGAAAAATCTTAAAAATTTTATGAGAAATTTACTGGGAATTGTCAAAATGCTTCTCCTTTGAGCCGCTTGGTCACGTTTCGGGGTGAACAGCATAAATTCTATGAACATTTTACCAGAAATTGTCAAAACAACTCTCCTCCTTAACCGGCCAAGTGGATTTTATCCAAATTCGGCTGGAAGGATTCTATTGTGATAGGCTCCAGAACATTTATTCCGAATTTTAGTTGTTCAATTTTTTGGCGGCCATCTTGGATTTTTTTAGCAGTTCGTTGAACAGTTTAAAACACTACTTCGTACAAAATGTCCCGATTTCAACAAAACTTGGGTGGAATGATCCTATGGTGGTAGACTTCAGCATATCAAATGAAAATTTTGATTGGTCAATTTCTTTGGTGGCCATCTTGGATTTTTCGAAAATGATCCATGTCTATTTAAAGGCCCCTATTCACAGTAAAATTTCTGAGAATAAAATTGTTTAAATTATACACTTTTAGAGGCTTAAACTGTGAGCCTATATGTAATGAAACGAAATACATATTAACATAGGATGATTCCATTCCATATAAATTGATATCATTTTTTAACCGTGCCTCTATTTCAATTTCGCAACTTAAAAAATTATATTAATTTATATGGAATGGAATCATCATATGTTAAGATTTATTTCGTTTCATTACACATATGCACATAATTTAAGCTTCTAAAAGTATGCAATTTTAAGAATTTTATTTTCAATCATTCTGGTGTGAATATGCACCTTTAAATCCAAATTGTCCAAATGCTAATGGTCCTGTTGAGCGTCAGAGGCTCTTGGGCCTCGTATTTAAATATATCTTTTTCTTTATGAAGCATATCATCAAGGCTGGCTTAATCCTTTCAGGACCAAATTTGGTCAAGAAAATCAGAATATACGCTAATTGAATGTCCATTTGCAGGTCAAGAGAAGACTGTTTTTGAAAATTTCCCACTGGAATGACTGGCTCGATAACCGAGCCAGCCATTCTAAATGGTTAATGCTTGTCAATTTACAGAGCAAGAGAAGACTGAAAATGTATCTGTAGAAGGACTGGCTCATTTATCAAGTCAGTCATTCTAGTGATAATCTTTCAAAAGTAATTTCCCGATCTGCAAATGGACGTGGTAACTGTCTCGCTGTTGCAAGCCATCACACTATAATTTCAGTGAGAAATCACTCTTGACGTGTTGAATATTTTGTGAACAATTTGAGTGAAAGTTGTTTTTGGCTAAGCCACCAACAAGTTTCAGTCAAATTGTTTTCAAAATATTTAGCTTTTACTAATGTAATGCCAGTGTATCCACTGTGTCTTGCGTCTATGTCCACATCAACTTGATCCGTTAATCGCCAAGATTGAAAGAAATTGTCTCCGTAGTAATCTTGAGAAATGCACATTTGCAGGCCAAGACATTATTTCGATAACCAAGCCAGTCATTCCAGCAGTAAATTTTCCAAAAAATTTATTTCCGTTGTCAGCAAATGGACAGTGACTAAACAAAAAAAAACCCCACTTTTCTTGATCATTAACTGTTTGGTGTTCAACCCGCCCAAAAACAGCCTTTGTTGTGGAAAATTTACAAAAAAATTGTAGCTAAAATTTAAATCTTCTTCAAAAATTTTGACCATTAAATGACTAACCCTTTAATGTTAACAATTTGTTCAAAAAAAATTTGCTTACTAAATATCCATTTGTAGGCCAAGAGACCTTTTTGAAAATTCATTTATCGAGCCAGTTATTCAAGTAGTAAATTTTCAAAAATAGTCTTCTTGGGCTGCAAATGGACATTTCTCAAGACCACCACCAAGCGTTTTGGCCGTCTTGACCGTTAAATGGTTAATTGATAAAAATAATATGTTGAGGGCTTTCGGGCGCTGTTGGAATGTTACAGAAATATAACTGCATGTGCCCAATACAGGTGGTCTTTTTAGTAGGTGTAGCTGTATATATATATATATATATATATATATATATATATATATATATATATATATATATATATATATATAGGTACTCGTGTTTGCTTTTGTACATATACTCGCATTTGTGAATCAAGCAGACGTTCATATAACAAAGTAGGAGGTAGATAATTTGTAACACGAAAAACAAATTAAATATGCTCTATTTTGTAGAAGATAAAAAATAAATAAAATGAGTGGCATTAGAAATGCTTTTCCACCCGTGACTTACTGATGGTTATCTGTTCGCCAACCCGCCACACCGGTGCCAGTCTGACGGGGGTGGGGTCAATGTTCGTTCGTTTTATCAATACGATTGATTGAGCTAATATGATAGCTTCATATACGAGACTTCAAAATTATAGTCAAATAATAGTCAAAATTATATAATTACTATATACTATATTATATTACGTTTCTCTAAACCTTTTAATCCATAAAATCTCAATTGCTGCCTAACCAGTCATTAATTTCAAAATTATTCAACAGAATAGGCTATGCTGTAAATCGTAAAGAATTAACTTTTAAGGGATTTGTCAGGTTTTTTGTGAAAGGCCAAGTGAATTATGCCGTGGTGACCGTCCATCAACTTTTCCCTTAAACGACTTCTCAATAACCATATGGCATATGGATCCAAGTTTCTTCAAGCGAAGTCAATCTCCCAATTTGGCCAGTGGCTATCTTGGATTTTGGCCGATTTTTAGAAACATCTTTAAAAAATCTCCGAAACCGCTTGGGGGATTGACGCAAGCTTCATGAAATATGATCTAAGGCAAGAGCTGAACCAAGTTTGTTCAAGGAAACTTGATTGGTCAAATAGTTCGGCGGCCAACAAGGTTGACCTAGTTTTAGCGAAAATTACTTCTCCAGAACATCTGAACGGATCGGGATGAAATCTGACAGATATGATTAGGGACGAAGGTCCAATAAAGTTTGTTCAAGGGAAGTTGATGCGTAAAAAACATGGTCGCCATGGACCAATCAAAATGTAGCACGTTTGGCGGCCATATTGGATACGTTTTTTGATTGATTTTGGAGCCGAAATTGGTTTTATATAGGTTTTTAGTTATTCTGACTTCAAATTTTCCATTTTCGAAAATGTCGGATATACGGTTTGGCGACCATCTTGGATCATTTTCCCGCCAAAAACTCCTATACTAAAGCAATGGGAAATTTAAAATGTCTTCTCAAGAACCACTGGGCCGATTTCAATTATATTTGACAGGAGCATTCCCTAGGCATAGAGATTCAAGTTTGTGGTGGCCATCTTGGATTTTGGCCGATTTTTAGAAATATCTTTAATCTTCTCCGAAGCCACTTGGGGCATCGAGTCATGAAATATGAAATATGATCTAGGGAAATATGATCTAGGGAAAGAGCTGAACCGAGTTTGTTCAAGGGAACTTGATTGACCAAATAGTTTGGCAGCCATCTTGGATGACCTAGTTTTAGCGAAAACGACTTCTCCAGAATCGTGGAACGGATTGGTCCGAAATTTAGCAGATATGATTCGGGACTAAGGGCCATTATACTTTGGTCAAGGGAAGTTAATAAGTAAAAAAATCTGGCGACCATAGACCAATCAAAATGTAGCGTGTTTGGTGGCCATATTGGATATTTTTATTTGATAGATTTTGAAGCAGAAATTGGTTTTATATAAGTTTTATGTATTCTGATTTAAAATTTGCCATTTTCGAAGTGTTCGGATCAACGGTTTATCAGCTATCTTGGATCTTTTCCCACCAAAATTCCCATACTAAAGCAATGGGAAACAATATCTTCTCGAGACCCACTGGGCAGATTTCAAGTATAAATTTGACAGATATGATAAGGGTCGAAGCGCCATTAAAATTTGGCCATTGAAAATTGCGTAAAGAAACATGGCCGTCATGGTTCAATCAAAATTTAACATGTTTGGCAGCCATCTTGGATTTTCTGAAAAAGTCATAGACTACTTAGTAACAACTGAGCCAATTTTAATCAAACTTGACTAAACCACAGATATTAGATCGGTAAATCTTTCCAGTGGGCATCTTGTTTTGTCCATTTATGCCAGCGGCCTATAATTCCAGGTCAGCGATACAGGCCCTTTGGCCGATTGTTTTGAAAGTAATTTGACTGGGAGGTCCCAGTGAGAATAGTTACAAAATATTCAACAGCACAGTCTTAAGAATTTGTGCTTTCTGGGATAAAGAGGTTAGTTGTGGCTGATTAGCCCATCTTGTGTCAACAGCGCCTCAAAGCGCTCAGTATACCAACTTGTATAGGCATATTACGGTCACGATTTGTAAAAAAAAAAAAAAAAAAGAAAAGTTTTGCTCATTGAATGCAATCCATTTGCAGGCCAAGAGAGAGACAATTTTGAAAAGTTTTCCAATGGAATTTACAAAAAGGTCTCAGTTGATTTGTAAATGAAGGCTGTTTGAACATTATATGGTCAAGAAAATTCAAATTTGTGCCAAGAGGAGACTATTTTTTTTAATGTATCACTGAAATGACTGGCTCGGTAACCGAGCCATTCATTCCAGTGATAAATTTTCAAAACATAGCCTCTTGGCCTGCAAATGCACATTCCTCAACACCGTTGAAGAGACCGCTTTGGCCAGTTTTACCATTAAATGGTTAAGTTGACACAAGATGGGTTAAATACTGATTTCACTGAATGTGTTTTTGTTACGCCGCCTCGTTTCTTACGTATACGTAGCGACGCTATCGCGTTCATTGATTCAAGATAATGGATCTTTAGTTTACCCATCGATCATCTGACGTCATATGCCGACATAATTAACTAAGTGACTTGTATGCTGAAGTCATAATCATGACGGCATGAGTGGTTCCAAATAGTCCGTCCTTAACGCTTGTAGGCCGACACGTTGTACGAATTGTATGTCTGATATTTAATAAACATGCTGTTGAATATTTTGAATCTAATTTGACTGGGCGCTGTTGCTGTAGCTGTCATAGGTAGCAACAACACCCAGTCAAATTACTTTGAAAATATTCAACAGCTTACCTGTATAGTTTTCTGGAAATTAAATGCTCGTGATGAGCTATTACAATGTATTTGGGTAGAGATTTGGTCTGATAATTTACCATCAAGTCCACCTGCACATGTTTTTACACTCATACCCTTCAAGGTCATATGACGAGGGATCAGTTTCTATCTATGATCTGCCCATTCCTGTCTAAACACCGCCTACCTTCTTTTTACAAGTGTTGTAATCGATTTGATAGTTTGAAACCTGAATTCCCAGAATCTAAGTTACAAGGTAACTAACTATACAGGTAAGCTGTTGATTATTTTAAAACTAATTTGACTGATTGAAAATAAGGCTTATGGTCGTCTGTCAACTTTTTCTTTAACATATATCTTCTCGAGAATCGCTGTACCGATTTTAGCCAAATTTAGTAGGATGCATCCTTGTTAGGTCACCTGACCAGCATGGATACTCCTCATTAGCCACCGTTGTGTCAACAACAGCGCATTAAAGCGCTCGAAATACTATATATTTCAATTAACCATTGAATTGCTAATACTTTTCAAGGAAATTTTGATTTTTGCAGCCAAAAAGAATATGTTTGTAAATTTATAGTGAAAATTTACACAAAAAAAGATTTCTGTTATCCTTCAAATGGGCATTCGTCAAAAGTGTAATGGTCAAGAAAATTCAAATTTCTGCTTAGCCAGTGTCAAATTTCAGACCAGGAACAGTATTTTTGGTTACCGAGCCACTCAGTCCAGTCGAGCCACTCAGTCCAGTCGTAAATTTTCAAAAAGAGGCTTCTCTTGGTCTGCAAATGGACATTTCTCAAGACCACTGCTGAAGCCGTTTTTGGCTGATATGAGTGTTAAAGGGTTAATAAAAATTTGCTTTTGAAATTATGTACAGGTATCCCTAATTCAACTTCACAACTAAACAAATTATACTAATGTGTATGGAATGAAATCATCATATGCTAAGATTTATTACATTGAGTTACGCCCGTGAAAGGATGGATACGATTTTAACCACTTAATTTCAGCCAATCGTATGTGAATGTGGGTCTTTGGCAATATAAAGTAATAATCATAGTGTTGATGTAGCGACCCAATAACGAATTTGGCCCATATGTAAACGGCGCAGGACCGTTTGTAAACAGAAACGTGGATAGACGAGTAATGGGAATGACACATGATTGCTTTAATTTGAATAACACCAGGAAAGCATATCATCTTAAAATGCCTTACATTGTCGAAATAAAGTAAATTTAACACAACCGAGGATAAAGAAGACAATGCGCTTATAGAGGACAGAGATATCATGAAAAGATGGACTGATGGGCGTTCTTAGTGATGCAATCATCTGACCAATGGGACAAAGCAGTTCTCACTTTCCCAGATTCATCAAACGCGGACGACTTTCAAATTCTTCAGGAAGAAGTGAAAGCAGCTATAAGAGCTCTCAAATGCGATAAAGTTGCAGGAGTTGACAATATCCTATCTGAGGTGATAAAGCACGGAGGAGACACGGTGATAGTCATCCTCACTGTTATCTGCAATAAAGTCTGACAGACAGGGGACTGACTCGCCAACCATATAGACTCGGTCACTGATTATCACTCTCAAAGAACGGCAACCTCCAACTGTCCCAGAATTACGATACTATAAGCCTGAGTCACGGAATCAAAGTCCAGCTGAAAGTTATTCTGATCAGTGAACAGAATGCGACCACATGAAAAACAGATCATTGCTGAAAAACAAGCCGGTTTCGAGAAATGAAGAAGTACCACAGATCCTATGCTAAAAACACCTTCAATACCAAAAAGAGAACTACGACGTCTTTATTGACTTCAAAAGGCGTTTAATCAAGTGTGGCACGAAGCATTATAGATAGCCACAATGAATATTGTATGATTTTTGAACCGTAACTTATGACTGCACTTATGACAGATAACATTTGACAATAATAGTCAGTCCGCAATTTTAGGGGAGTGCCGTCACAGAGGGCGTGTGATGTTGAGGAGGGAGGCAGGGGTTGGGCTGGGTGTGGGTGGGTGGAGGGGTTTGGGGTGGAGAAAGAGATGGAGAATGGGAAGGAGAGAGAGGATTAATATGTTTGGTGGGATGCAGTCACAGATGGAGGGAAAGATGGAGAGATGAGGGAGGGAGGGTGCGACGGAAGGAGGAAGGAGAGAGACAAAGAAAAACGGAGAGAGGAAGGGAGAGTGAGGGAGGGGCGAAGGGGAGAGAGATATGGAAGGAGGGACGGGAGAGGGAGAGAGAGTGAGATGGGTGTGGGGGAGAGGGAGTGAGAGCGAGACAGAGAGAAAGAGAGGGGGAGGGAGGGCGAAAGGTGACGGATGGAGGAAGGGGGGGAAGAGAGAGGGTGGGAGGGGGAAGGAAGGGGAAGGGAGGGAGGGAGGGCCAGAGGGGATGGGGGTGGGTGGGTGAGGGAATGACAGGGGCAGTCATTGCACTTCCATGGGGCGTTTGGGTCGACTGGGCGCGTCGTAGGGCTTCTCTTCGCCCGAAAAAAATTGTGTTGATTTTAAAGAGCGTTTCTGCAACCTGGGCAATTAACCAGTTTGTCTGCACTCTACTGAAAACCACTTATCATATAGGCCTATGTAGTCCCAATTTGTCTACGTAACGATGCAACTAAGCTATGAATATTTTGAAAGTAATTTAACTGAAATATTTTGGTACTTCGCGGAAAAAACAGCTTCCAGCAAAATTATCTTCAAAATATTCAACGGAATAGTTTCCTCAAAGCCAAGAATGTAATGCTACATCAGGGCGTGTATCGTACTTAGGGCCACTACTGTACTTAAATTCCTCCGTCAAACAGGCTCTGAATCCATGAAGCGGCTAAATGTTTTCAAAACAATTAGTAAAATTAATTATTTTAATAACACCTACTAATAACTGCACATCATAGTTTATTTTAGGTGTGTATATTATTAGCTCAACTGGCCTGAAAGGCCAAGCGAGCTTATGCCATGGCGACCGTGTGTCCGTCCGTCGTCCATCCGTCCGTCGTTCGTCGTCCATCGTCCATCCGTCAACTTTTTCTTCTCAAGAACCACTGTACCGATTTCAATTATATTTCGCAGGAAGCATTCTGAGGACATAGGGATCCAATGTTTGTTCAAACGAAGCTGATCGTCCAATTTGGCTGGCGGCCATCTTGGATATTTGCCGATTTTAGGAAACGTCTAAAAATCTTCTTGGAAACCGTTTGTGGGATTAATGCAAACCTCATGAAATGTGATCTAGAGCATGAGCTGAACCAAGTTTGTTCAAGAGAACTTGATTGGTCAAATGGTTCGGCAACCATCTTGGTTGACCTAGTTTTGGCTAAAATGACTTCTCCAGAGCGGCTGAAGGGATCGGGTCGAAATTTGGCAGATATGATTGGGGACTAAGGGCCATTAAAGTTTGTTCAAGGGAAGTTGAACCGTAAAAAAACATGGCCGCGGTTGGCCAATCAAAATGTAGCGTGTTTGGCGGCCATATTGGATTTTTTTATTTGATGGATTTTGAGGACAGAATTGGTTCTATATATGTTTTTAGGTATTCTGAGCTCAAATTTGCCATTTTCGAAGCAGTCGGATAAACGGTTTGGCGGCCATCTCGGATTATTTTCCGCCAAAGGCGCCCATACTAAAGCAATGGGAAATTTAAAATGTCTCGAGAACTGCTTGGCCGATTTCAATTATATTTGGCAGGAAGCATCCTTAGGGCATAGGGATCCAAATTTGTTCAAATGAAGCCGATCGGCCAATTTGGCCGGTGGCCATCTTGGATTTTGGTCGATTTTTAGAAAAATCTTCGTCGAAACTATTTTGAGCGATTGATTCAAAACTCATAAAATATCACTTAGGGTCAGAGCTGAAACAAGTTTGTTCAAGGGAACTTGATTTGCCAAATGGTTGGGCGGCCATCTTGGATGGCCTGCTTTTCATGAACGCAACTTCGTCTCCAGGGCCAATAAAGTTTGTTCAAGAGAAGTTGATACATAAAGAGACATGGCCTCTGTTTTCTTGTTATACAAGTCTGTCCAACTCATTAGAGTTCTACTTATCGTTAATGACCATTCTAGTTGAAATGCCTATGGTCCAGGTGAGCGATACAGGCCCCTTGCGCCTCTTGTATTAGATTAATTTACTATTTTCATTTAATCTCCTAGATTACAGGATTTTCGTATTCTGATGTATTCATTTCCATGTGATAGCTGGTGTTTATTTTAGAAACACTGTTACTGTAAGCTGTGCTGTATAAGACAACGTTTCAAAACGTATGTGGTCATTTATGTCGGATATATTTAATTTCTCAATATAGCTAACATAGGATAATTTTGAGTTATTTGCGCAGTAATTTACTAGTTAGCATAGCGGCCATTCGTCATTTGTTTGACGGGCAAGATGGCGCGTAACCATGGCCTTAGGCAATGTGGTCACGTGACTGAAAACCTATGCGCTCAGTCATAGAGGTGCAATCTATAGTTTGGCAACGTGGTATAAAAGCAATCATACATGTAAGCTGTTGACTATTTTGAAACTAATTTGACTGAACATTGTTGTTGCCGTAGGCAGCAACAACTTCCAGTCAAATTAGTTAAAAAAATATTCAACGAGATGAGACTGAGTATTACATAATAAAGGATGTAATGCATTGACACTTACATGACATCCCACACTATCGCTTGAGAAGACAAAATGGTGGCGATCACTGTTCAACGTTTACGCGATATTGCAAAGCAGATAATTGTGATGCGGATAAGGGAATGTGACAGGATATGAATGATATGGAATCTATAAACCATAATCTATCGTTGCAGTACAACATTTGAGATGAGACTAGCGTCCCTTATCTGCCTTAAGCTCGGCCCTCGTTGATCGTGTACCGATATCAGCATATGCTAGCTAGAACACCTACTGCCCACAGACTGCGGTTTCTTGTGGTTTTCCATGCCTGTGGTTTTCCTTGACGGAGCCCTTGAGTTGTATCCACACAATGGGCAATCGCCTGTCCTTGCAGTTTTTATACCGCGCCAAAATTTTTGGTAGGGTATTATGTAATGGCGCCGTCCGTCCGGGCGGGCGGTGCAGGCGGCGGAGTGGTTTCCGGATGATAACTCCATTACCGTTTATTGGATCGATTTGAAACTTCATGGAGTGGTTGGACTGGGCCTGGGGAAGAAACCTCTCGAAATCCAAGATGGCCACCAGCCACCGGCGGCCATCTTGAAAATTGGTTTCCAGATGATAACTCTGTTATCGTTTATTGGATCACTTTGAAACTTCATAGGGTGGTTGGACTAGGTCTGGAGAAGAAACCTATCGAAATTTACGATGATCTGAACTACAAGATGGCCGCCAGCCACGGACTGCCATTTTGAAAGTTGGTTTCTGGATAATATCTCCGTTACCATTTATCGGATCACTTCATAGGGTCGTTAGAATATGTCTGGTGAAGAAGCTTATCAACATTTACGGCGGCCAACTTGAAAATTGGTTTCCGGACTAACTAACTAGCTTCCTTGACCGTTTAACGGATCGCTTTGACACTTCATAAGGATGACTGGTCTGGGTCTGAGGAAGAAATAAATATTTTCTGATAGCTCTCATTCATTGGTTTGTCATCATGGCGTGGTATTATGTGCCGTTTGCGGATCCCTTGTTTCTTGTGGTTTCAAACTCTGCCAGACATTGTATGGTTTTCAACATGTACAAAATCTGTGCGGATTTCTGCAGAAACCGCTAGAATGAGCAAGAAACCGCAAGAACATTCGCACCGTAGGCAGAGCTAGCGCAATGTTTCACAACGCTAAATACATGGAATTTTCCACTTCTGCCCCTCCCCCCTCTAGAAGGGCCCAGCTTTCCTATACAACTTTCCCATACAGCATCCTTTCCAACTGTCCTATACAACATCATTTGGTCAATGTAGTTTGTGCAGCTTGTGTGTAGTTTGTGTGATAACATTTCCCTTTGGAAAATGCCCCCCTAATAGACCAGGAAGCAAAATTTGAAACTGGATCAGGCCAAAGAGCAGGATGTGGCTCAGTAGTGTCAAGACCACCCTCTATTCTACAACATACACTGGATTTATATACCCCAGAAATCCAGGGCGGTCTCTTCTTTTATTAATTCCTGCGATTTCTTGCGAATTCTTGTGATCGACCGTGCTGTGGGCAATGGCAGTCCGCAAGGTAGCTCAAGACAAAAAAAACAGCAAGAAAATCGTCAAAAAATCTGCAAGAAACCACAAGAAACCGCAGTCTGTGGGCAGAAGGTTTTACACTTGACGCACCCGCAGACAATGTTCACATTAACACACCACTCTGATAACGCCGAGTATTATTGGGCTAGTTAGTTTGTTGGTCAGTCAGTCGGTCGGTAAGATGCTGGTTTGGTCGGTCTGTCAACCAATCATTATGTCGGTCAGTTGGAGATTCAGCTGGTTAGTAGTAGTAGTAGTAGTCGAAATGAACGCGCTTGCCTTTTGACTCTGCTATTAACGTCGATTTTAGACGAATTCTACTGGGAAGGTCGTTTTTTTGCGGCGAGGTTCTCCACTTTGACGGTGGTTTGTTCTACCGTGATAGCCGGTGTAGTATGCGTAACTGACTCCCCATGAAAATGACTCCCGGGGACAGTATTACATAGCACTGCCGTATGCAATTTCTCCCCATGAAATAATGACTCCCCATCAAATAATAGTTGTACATCTGAAACTATGAATGATAATATTTTTAACGCAGACACGTATATTTTGTGAAACACGTGTTTTTTGTTTGACGCTAAACATGCAGAAATAGCTAAAATCACATGGGTAGCCAGTTTTCGTGAGTGCTCGGCGTATAGTAGATCTATAGTATCACAGACATCCAGGTCTAATCAAACGATATATGTGTTTTACTAATTAACAATTCACCAAATGTCTAGATTTCGCTGCATAGCAATGATTTAGACAGCCCAGACATGTTTATCAAAAATTTCAACAAAAAAAATAGTAGCCTATATTAAAGCTGAACCATCACCATTTAATCTGGTTTTATACTGTAACTGATACCATACCATATGTAACCATATGTTGTTTCTGGACATCCAAAAATATCAAATCTCCACCCTCTAGCACTGGGTAGTTACATATACCTTCCCAGTACATAACTTACATTGTGGGTTGGGGGGGGGGGGGGAGGATGGGGGTGGTGGGGGCAGTATTTCAGTGCCATTTTAACGCCCATGAAATAATGTCCCCTTCAAAGTATGGGAATCGAAACATATATGTAATTTCACAAGCCATTAATATTGTAGGGTGCCCCAAATACAAAGTTTTACAAGCAGCCACATCTAATCTCCACTCTCTAGCACTGGGTATTTACATATACCTTCCCAGTACATAACTTCCATTGGGGGGGGGACATTATTTCATGGCCAATTTAATGGCCATGAAATAATGCCCCTTCCAAAGTATGGGAATCGAAACATATATGTACTTTCACAAGCCATTAATATTGTAGGGTGCCCCAAAAATAAAGTTTTACAACCAGACACATCTAATCTCAACTCTCTAGCACTGGGTATTTACATTGCCTTCCCAGTACATAACTTCCATTGGGGGACATTATTTCATGGCCAATTTAATGGCCATGAAATAATGTCCCCTTCCAAAGTATGGGAATCGAAACATATATGTACTTTCACAAGCCATTAATATTGTAGGGTGCCCCAAATATAAAGTTTTACAACCAGACACATCTAATCTCCACTCTCTAGCACTGGGTATTTACATATATCTTCCCAGTACATAACTTCCATTGAGGGTGGGGCATTATTTCATGGCCAATTTAACGCCCATGAAATAATATCCCCCCTCCAAAGTATGGGAATCGAAATATGTATGTACTTTCACAACCCATTAATATGGTAGGGTGGCCAAAATATATAGGTTTACACCCATGCTCATCAAATCGGCACACCCTAGCCATGGGAATGGACATATACCATCCCAGTCCATAACTTCCATTGGAGGGACACTATTTCATGGCCAATTTAACGCCCATGAAATAATGTCCCCTTCCAAAGTATGGGAATCGAAACATATATGTACTTTCACAACCCATCAATATGGTAGGGTACCCCAAATATAAAGTTATACAACCAGACACATCTAATCTGCACCCTCTAGCATTGTGTATTTACATATACCTTCCCAGTACATAACTTCCATTGGGGGTGGGTGGGTGGGGCATTATTTCATGGCCAATTTAACGCCCATGAAATAACGCCCCCCCCCTTCCAAAGTATGGGAATCGAAACATATATGTACTTTCACAACCCATTAATATGGTAGGGTGCCCCAAATATAAAGTTTTACAACCAGACATCTAATCTCCACTCTCTAGCACTGGGTATTTACATATACCTTCCTAGTACATAACTTCCATTCGGGGGACATTATTTCATGGCCAATTTAACGGCCATGAAATAATGCGCCCATTCCAAAGTATGGGAATCGAAACATATATGTACTTTCACAACCCATTAATATGGTAGGGTGCCCCAAACATAAAGTTTTATAACCAGACACATCTAATCTCCACCCTCTAGCACTGGGTATTTATATATACCTTCCAGTACATAACTTCCATTGGGGGGTGAGGACATTATTTCATGGCCAATTTATCTGCCATGAAATAATGTGCCCCCTCCAAAGTATTGGAATCGAAACATATATGTACTTTCACAACCCATTAATATGGTAGGGTGCCCGAAATATAAAGTTTTACAACCCGACACATCTAATCTCCACCCTCTAGCATTGGGTGTTTACATATACCTTCCCAGTACATAATTTCCATTGGGGTAGGGGGGGGGGTGAGGACATTATTTCATGGCCAATTTAAGGGCCATGAAATAATGTTCCCCCTCCAAAGTATGGGAATCGAAACATATATGTACTTTCACAACGCATTAATATGTAAGGGTGCCCCAAATGTTAAGTTTTACAACAAGACACATCTAATCTCCACCCTCTAGCACTGGGTATTTACATATACCTTCCCAGTACATAACTTCCATTGGGGGGTGAGGACATTATTTCATGGCCAATTTAAGGGCCATGAAATAATGTGCCCCCTCCAAAGTATGGGAATCGAAACATATATGTACTTTCACAACCCATTAATATGGTAGGGTGGCGAGAATATAAGGGTTCACACCCATGCTTATCAAATCTCCACCCCTAGCCATGGGAATGGACATATACCATCCCAGTACATAACTTACATTGGAGGGACAATATTTCATGGACAATTTAACGCCTATGAAATAATATCTCCCCTCCAAAGTATGGAATTCGAAACATATATGTACTTTCACAACCCATTAATATGGTAGGGTGCCCCAAATATTAAGTTTTACAACCAGACACATCTAATCGCCACCCTCTAGATCTGGGTATTTACATATACCTTCCCAGTACATAACTTCCATTGGGGTGGGGTGGGGGTGGGGGTGGGGGGGGGCATTATTTCATGGCCAATTTAACGCCCATGAAATAATGTCCCCACTCCAAAGTATGGGAATCTAAACATATATGTACTTTAAATACCCATTAATATCATTTACATATACCTTCCCAGTACATAGGTGCCCCAAATATTAAGTTTTACAACCAGACACATCTAATCTGCACCCTCTAGCACTGGGTAGATACCTTCCCAGTACATAACTTCCATTGGGTTGGGGGTGGGGGGGGGGGGGTGGGGACATTATTTCATGGCCAATTTAATGGCCATGAAATAATGTGCCCCCTCCAAAGTATGGGAATCGAGACATATATGTACTTTAAATACCCATTAATATGGTAGGGTGGCCTAAATATAAAGTTTTACAACCCGACACATCTAATCTCCACCCTCTAGCACTGGGTATTTACATATACCTTCCCAGTACATAACTTCCATTGGGGGGTGAGGACATTATTTCATGGCCAATTTAAGGGCCATGAAATAATGTGCCCCCTCCAAAGTATGGGAATCGAAACATATATGTACTTTCACAACGCATTAATATGTAAGGGTGCCCAAATGTTAAGTTTTACAACCAGACACATCTAATCTCCACCCTCTAGCTCTGGGTATTTACATATACCTTCCCAGTACATACCTTCCATTGGGGGTGGGGGTGGGGTGGACATTATTCCATGGCCAATTTAACGCCCATGAAATAATGTCCCCCCTCCAAAGTATGGGAATCGAAACATATATGTACTTTCACAACCCATTAATATGGTAGGGTGGCGAAAATATAAAGTTTTACAACAAGACACATCTAATCTCCACTCTCTAGCACTGGGTATTTACATATACCTTCCTAGTACATAACTTCCATTAGGGGGGGGGGACATTATTTTATGGCCAATTTAACGCCCATGAAATAACGTCTCCCCTCCAAAGTATGGGAATCGAAACATATATGTACTGGACATAACAGACTAAACCAACACATGGACAGGCGGTTACACCTTACGACATCGCCTGCTTGTCCTTGTGGAGAAGCAGAACAGACCACAGAGCACATACTTCAATGTTGCAGTACGTATCAGCTGCTGAGAGAAGAGATCTGGCCTTTGTCAACCCCTTTTCTTGAAAAGCTGTATGGACCTGTGGAAGAACTGCAGAAAACCACAGATTTCATCTTGAGAACGGCTCTCCAAGTGTGATACCAGCGATCGAAAAGAAGAAGAAGAAGAAGAATCTCCACCCTCTAGCACTAGGTATTTTCATATACCTTCCCAGTACATAACTTCCATTGGGGTGGGGGGGGGGGGTGGGGGTGGTGGGGTGGGGGCATTATTTCATGGCCAATTTAACGGCCATGAAATAATGTCCCGCCTCCAAAGTATGGGAATCGAAACATATATGTACTTTCACAACCCATTAATATGGTAGGGTGCCCCAAATATAAAGTTTTACAACCAGACACATCTAATCTCCACCCTCTAGCACTTGGTATTTACATATACCTTCCAGTACATAATTTCCATTGCGGGGGGGGGGGGGACATTATTTCATGGCCGATTTAACGGCCATGAAATAATGTCCCCCCTCCAAAGTGTAGGAATCGAAACATATATGTACTTTAACAACCCATTAATATGGTAGGGTGCCCCACATATTAGGATTTACAAGCAGACGCATCTAATCTCCAACCCCTAGCCCTTGGAATTTACATATACCTTCTCAGTACATAATTTCCATTGGTGGGACATTATTTCATGGCCATTTAACGGCCATGAAATAATTTCCCCCTCCCCACCCCCCTCCAAAGTATGGGAATCAAAACATATATGTAGTTACACAACCCATTAATATGGTAGTCTGCCCCAAATATAAAGTTTTACAACCAGATACATCTAATCTCCACCCTCTAGCAGTGGGTATTTACATATACCTTCCCAGTACATAACTTCTATTTGGAGGACATTATTTCATTGCCAATTTAACGCCCATGAAATAATGTCCCCCCCCCCTCTGAAGTATGGGAATCGAAACATATATGTCCTTTCCCAACCCATTAATATGGTAGGGTGGCCACAATTTAAAGGTTCACACCCATATGCAGGTGACATTATCTCTAAACCGATCACATGACTAATTAATTCAGCTTTTATGCACCACCTTCCCATCGACGCTGTAGACCAAGGCACCCTTATCACACTAACCAAGCCCAAGACGCCACTTGGCCCCCAGCCAATCTGGGCCCATTGTGCTCCTCAGCAACATACGGAAAATCCTATCCAATGTTACTCTATGCCGCATCTGAGACAAGATCAATGACTTCACTGGATCATGTCAAAGTGGTTTTAAACGTGAACGCAGCTGTGCAGACATTGTAGGGCTGAACGCATGCTTGTGTCGGTAGTCATGTCCAAACTCCGGGATTTCCATAAAAAGTGCATTGATATGTCATGAGCCTTCGACTCAGTCTGTAGAGTTTGAGACATCAATCGGCTCCCCACAGGGAGATCGTTTATCTCCGATGATTTTCACCTGTTACCTTGCTGCTGCATTAGAATCTGTGTGGGAAAGTTCCACAAGTCCAACACCCCCAACCCCGTGTCAATACTGGGTATGCCGGTAGAGATGGAATATGCTGATGATGTGGGCATCATAGATGAGGAAAGGAAAACCCTTGACGTACTTCTCCAAATAGCTGCAGTAGTAGGGTCGGGATTAAAATGATACCACCTCCCTCCAGTGGCCGCCGTTCGGCGATCTGTGACCCCCACCACCCTCTTAATCCCTGAGGCATAGGAATTTGAGACATTGGCCACACAATTACATGGAAGGCCGTGGCGAATATAAAACTCCCATGCGGACCCCACATGTCTGGGAGAACCTCCTCAGGATACTGGCCAGTGGCCAGCCTCTCTCTATTCTGACTGGTACCCTGAGGAGGTTTTTCTATCTGTGGGACACTTTTGTACCTATCCTACCTATGTACCTATCCTACCTATCTCCTACCCCACCTATCTCCTACCCTACCCTGTTGCTATTCCAGCCGGCTGGTGTGTGTGTGTGTGTGTGTGTCTGTGGTGCTTTGACCCCGCACTGGGGGTGGCGTGGTGGGTCTTTGTCTAACCTGGTCATATTACCCCGGCCCTAGTGTCTTACCTAGTTTCGAAATTTCAGGTAAGTGCTAGCGAGGTCTTTTGAGCGGATTTGAAACCCAGTCTGCAGCCTGGAAACACTATGCAATTCAACAACTCTATTGATAGACCCACCGTGACACCATTAATATCTCGACTACTCATTATCTCTGAGCGTGCGTTGTGAAATCGCTGTTACTGCGTTATCTCGAAGTGATGTCAAGATCTAGAGTGCGTCGAGCCTGATAGCGCAGCAACACAGCAACGTGTGAACACAACTTATCAGCTAATGCATACATGGCCGAGATAGTTAATGCATTGCATTATACACTTTTAAAATCACAGGTTCAAATCTCGTTATGTGTTATTAGCAAATGGTAAACTTCTAAATCACAGGTTCAAATCTCGTTATGTGTTATTAGCAAATGGTAAACATGTCTACAATTACTCTTTACCCGTTACCAAAGAAGCATGACATCATGTCAAGACCAAATCGCACAGTCACATAAAATCCATGATTGCAGATCACAGACCCTCGACTGGGCCAATGGCAAGAATAGTAGTTCATTTAGCTCACCTGCTATGCGTTACCACCCAATTAGACACAGTATCCATAATGGTATACCGGCGATCATAAATTACGTGTGAACATACAACCATACAGTACGTGTAAACACTCAAACACTCAACTATGTGTAAACGCTCATCTACAAACAATATTACACACAATGGACTGGCCTCAAGAACTATGGTCATGCATGCATGATGTATGCTGGGTGGCGTGATGAGAAGAAGTACACGGGCCATTGTGTGATATGGGCAACTATGCAGATCGAAATCTTGAGAAATCAGGGATCCCAACATTCCGCTCGTCAGTTCTACTAACATGCCTTACGTGTAGCGGACATTATCCAATGACTGTGATAGCGATGGACAAACTCTTCAAGTATATGAATTATTTAGAAATGGTTTGCAGTTTTGATGTGGATGCTGCTATCGAGTTGCTCACATACCTATCTCTGTGTCAGTTGGCTGCTCCTTAGATGGCGCCACGAGTGAGCCCACTCACCTCTGCAATCCTGACCCCAAAGAACTGATCAGACAGTTTATGCTGGTGATCCAACTGCGAGCATAGCTAATCCGGACAAGGGTTAGGGCACAGTACATACCAACAGACCTGGACAAGCTCCCAAAGCGACAGCAGCGACTGATCAACTCTTGGTGGTATGACCTGAACCTCATCAAGAAGTACTTTGTCGATGAGCTGACTGACAGTACATGTACAGTGAAAGTCGCCAAGAAGGCTAGTCAGACCATGTTTCTCATAACACCTGAGCTACAATTTGTCGATGTGCTGAACTACCTCAGCCCAGGAGTCTCGTATGAGGTATGGGTCAAATCTTGCGGGTGTACACAGCAGAAGAGCTGGTTCCAATATGAATGGTTTGACACACATGAGAAGCTCAACTATCTAGGGCTTCCTGACTACTCAGCATGGACATCTAAGCTCAAGGGTGGCTACCTCTTGATGCGATCAGAGTGGGAACAGTGTAACTAGACATTTTGCGAGCATGGAATGCGGACATTCGCTGACTTGCTGCTATACTACAACAACCTGGACGTCAGTCCATTCATCGAAGCCCTAGAGTGGATGTGGGAGTTCTACACAGAATGAGAAATAGACATCCTCAAAGACGGGGTGTCTCTCCCAGGTATGCCACTGCAGTACCTCCCACGTGGAACCGCTCAGCACATGCCGGATGTTAGCCTCTATTCACCGGGCAAGGAAGCCTACAAGATGCTGAAGGGTGCTGTTGTTGGAGGTCACAGCATCGTGTTCACCAGATACCACGAGGCCTGTGTGACTCGAATCCGCCAGAGTGAGCGTGTCTGCCAACGTGTACTCGGCTACGACGCAAATGCTCTGTACCTGTCAATGATGGCCAAAGAGATGCCATGTGGTAAGGAGACATTGGTCCAGTGCTAGTGGTGTAGCTAGCTTTTAGGAGGCTCTCCTAGCAGACAGCTGGTTTGGGTTTTCGGAGGTGGATATAGATGTCCCCAAGGCTCTGTGGGCAAAGTTCAAGGAAATGCCTCCTCTCTTCTATAACCGTGGGATCCCAGTAGAGGCAATCTCTTCTAAATGCTGGCATATCTAGAGTGAACAGGGAGGAAGCGTCTCACCACCGAGAAGCTGATGAGTGCCCTCTCTGGCAAGAAGCGGCTGCTGTATGCACCGACACTCAAGTGGTATATAACCCATGGCCTGGAGACCACTGCTATATACTGCACCATAGACTATGAGGTCAAGCGCCCATTAGAGTGGTTCGTGGAGAAGGTTATGGAGGCCCGCCGCTCGGGAGATGTAGATAAGAGCAAAGCGCTCTTGGCAGATCTCGTCAAACTCCTTGGCAACAGTGCCTACGAGAAGCTCATCGAGGCCCTAGAACGTCATAGCAACTCCAGCTTCACGAAGCATGAACGCGTGTTAGACAAGGCCCTGCATAGTGCATGGTTCGAAGATCTCGAGGAGATCGGTGAGGCATACGAGCTCCAGAGTCGCAAGCTGAGAATCACTATTCGAAGGCCTTTCCAGGTGGGGATAGCCGTTTATGAGCTCACGAAGCTGCGAATGCTGGAGTTCAACTATGACTTCCTCGATCGCTATGTAGCTTGTGACAGCTTTGAGTACCTGCAGATGGACACTGACTCTGCCTATATCGCTATAGCAGGCTCCAACCTCGACGACGTCATTCGCCCTGAGATGCGAGCAGAGTACCAGGTTCCATAAGCGGGACTGGCTAGCTTGGGACAAATGGTCTGGACGGACTCCGGGACTGTTCAAGCTCGAGTTCGAAGGCTCTCATGTTATCGCTCTCTGCTCCAAATGCTACTATGTGGAGAGCACATCTGCAAGTAAGTGCGTGGCTAAGGGAATGTCAAAGCAGCAGAATGAGGTCTCTTGGCAGAGGTTCTACAGTGCCCTACATGGTGGGGTGGGCAGAGCTAAAAACCTAGGCCTACACATGTGCAACCAGGGTATGGTGACGTATGAGTAGGAAAAATTCGGACTCTCCGCTTACTATGATAAGCACCATGCGCCCATCAAGTATCATCGAAGAGCTGTCAGCACCCTTGGTGGTGGCAGCTGTGTGTCTATAGGGACTAGCTGAAGCGCTTCTATGACAAATGGTCACCTAGGCACTCCATGCTGGCGTGCCAGGTAGTGCAGTGTAGACTGCCCCTCCGCCTCCACATACCTGTCAAGCCTGTGAACATCTATCGACCAGTTAGGATCTGTTGCACGCCGTGGACCACCTTCCAGCTCACCAAGCTCATACAGGTACCGAACCAGAGCATCAGGTGGTAGGCACTCCTCTCCCTTGTCCACTCCTCTAGGGCTGTGACTGGCAACAGCAGAGGGCCTGATAGCCTCTACCGGCTTCTTCCCGATTAGCCTAGTAACATCGGCATTAGATCTCTCCACCACAGCAGGCAGCCCGCTCACCCATACTCTAGAACGTTCACTCGGTGCAGCCATTTCCTGGGCGTATTGGTGTGGGAACAGTCTCTCTGCCAGTGTCCGATTCCACCGCTCAACGATAGCCTGGGCACGGTGATGCCCTACCTCGCCTCACCTAACTACCACATGAGGGCTGCAGTCTCACCTCTCAACCCCTTGCCCTCATCCACATGCAACAATTCCGTCCACTTGAGGGATTTTCCGAAGCCTCGTAGACACCCTAGAATGCATGGGCCACCTGACCAGCTGACTTGTCTGTGAGCGGTTCTGCAGCCTTATACCTGCTGGCGACATCGACGATGGTGAGGGCATACTTGTAGGTCTTACGACCAACTGAGTCGTGTGGAAGGAATAGAACATTTGCCTGATGAACTCTGTTCAGGACAGTTTCATCGAAATGGGAATGCCTGATGTGCCGTGGACGATATATCTGGTCGTAGCTTGTTGTAGGTCCATGGTCTGTATTTCTGCCACATCGCCTGGCAGATGAGCCACTGGCTAACTGTCTCCAATGTGAAGTTGTGGCCCTTGCGACGTGCAACCTCGAGTAGTTGAGGGGGCTCACGGTAATATCCAGCAGGCTGATAGTAGAGTTCCTGAAGACGGTTGATAAACTCCCGGATTTCATCACTAATATCCACTCCCGTCCTGTCATGCATGGCCTGGGTGAACTCTGAACAGATGAACAGCAATGAAGACCTCCTCAAACACCTCCATACACTGGCATCTAATCTCTGCTGGATCCTCACTGAACGGTAGTTTATCGACAAAGGCTTGCCAGTTAAGGGACTTGACCAGGTCGTACAGAGACACCATCCTTATATAGCACAGCTTAAATGTCCAGTGGCCCAGATGTCCACGAGCGCTATGGCAACATACGGTAGCCAAGGGCCTGCGACTTCGAAGAATGTACCTACTCCTGAGGCGATGGCTGGTATGGCTTCAGAAATCTTCTCCACACCATGGAGAGCATTGTTGGCGATCTGGCGAGCCGTCTCGCCAGCCTTCGTTGTGAACAGAGTGATCAGAGCCCCAACTGCTGCCAGTGGACCGATAGAACCTTCTAGGTAAGTGCGATAGATTCCTTTCATTCTGTGTACTAGCTTGCGGGATTCAGGCTATACATCATCATACTCACCACCGACATCGTAGTCTGCATCATAATCCTCCTCATCATAGTCCTCCTCATAGTCCTCGTCAACAATATCCTCGACTGGATCTTCATAAGCCTCTGGTTCATACATTGCGTCGCTGGGGGACAGCTATATAGTAGCTTTAAACTGTAGTCTATAGTATGACATCCGCAATCTTGAATGTGGGCGTGTTTGCCTTAGTGAACTGGGGACTCAGCCTCGCCTACAAGAAGGCGGCAGAGGTCGAGCATAAGCATCATAACCAGGCAATGGAGAAGCAGTCTAAGGAGAAGTTTGAGTACAACAAAGCACTCGAGCATATGCGCCAGATGGAGGCACGCCGATGACAACTCAGAGCTCAGGCCAACCAGAGCATCAAAGAGGCAGATGAGAGTCTCGATGAGTACTACGAGGCTGTAAAAATATCTAAGCCAACGCTCGACTATGAAGCATTGACAGGTCAGAAGACAGCAGAGCATATAGTAGTGGTGGCAGCTGCAGCTGTGACGACAGGAGTCGTGCTCTACGCATGCTCAAGCTGAATACCTGATATGTTCGACACGCATACCTTAACATGGCCAAAGTAAAGTACCATCACACCTAATGAGCGTGTCCCAGCTATGAGGTTTCCGATGTTGAAGCTGAGCCAGTTGCATGACTAGGTGGGATGCCCCTGCCCCCGAGGTGGTGACGGCCCTAGAGTGCCGACTCGAGGTCGTCGGTTCCACTGGTTAGTCGCAGAAGCACATATAACTTAGTTCTCTGCCTGTAGAGTTGGCAATCAGCCAGCTCGCGTACCTCACCAAGAACATTGGCCCCAGCAACCACAATCTTGAAGTCGTCTAGCTTATCCACCTGTTGGATGACTCCTCCCTTCTGAACCAGGACCACAACAGCGACATAGTCCGATACACCATGATGCAATGTCAGCTCTACCCGTTGGTTAGCTATGACTTGGACCTGCTGGTGTTCTCGCTCCACATGCATAATCCGCTGTTTGGAACCCATTTGCTTCAGCTCCTGGCCATTCTCGTCATGCCAGCCATGAAGTCTTGGAGCATTTATCGTCACATCTGCGAGCTGCTCAGTGTACACCCGGAGGAACGGCCTATCCTGCATGGCATCCGGATTCACGTGTGTGTTCTCAAGGAGGGTTAAGAGTGGAACTGCCACGGGCATCTCGACACCTACCTGTAGTTCGAATTCCGTGAACCCCTCATTGCACCCCACAGCGTAGTACCCCTTTCCCTTCACATAGACGGTTGGTCCCACAGCCAGCGGACCTAGGACTTTGTACTCATCGTTCACATAGGTGGTGTCCACGGTGCTGTTGCTCTGCACGATCTCCCACCTGTTCAGAACCTGCGGGAGCTCTACCGCTCATTCTGTTGTGCTCTGAAGCTTGAACTCGAGTGTCATGCTCTTGATCTCATGGATCTGTGCTGAGATTGCAAAGTCGATATACTTCCCAGCAGCGGACAATGGGTTCTCATCATGTATACTGGGTCGAATGACCGTCAGCCGGTCCTTCCAAGGATCAGTGCGGTGCAATGTCGTGGGTTCAATGGCCCCATCTGGATGTTGCACACACTGCAGCATGTTTAAGGTCTGGGTATATAGAAGTTTTAAACGGCTGCCATGCTTGGTAAGGTTCTCCAGCAGATTGTCTATAGGCAGCAGGACAGCAGCCGGTCGGCACGACAGTCATGGCCACGGCGTGCACTGTCCCACTGTGACAGGGTCCGAGGACTCCTTTGTGACATCAACATTATCCACGAGTGAGCCACGGTTACACCTCTGTCTGATGCGGAGAAACTGGCTGCCATAGAGGAAGGAGCACCAGCTCGTAGTACAAAAGAACTCCTGACTCGGATACTCTACCAGAAGTTTGACAGCACCCACGCAGGGCACTCAACCTACCTGTGGCCCAAACCAACAGCCCTGTTATTCTAGCTCTCCAAAGGGCGCGGGTCGAACCCAAAGATCTACTAACGGTCGGGAAGTGGGCTTCCGTATTTAGCCTCTATAGCCAGAAAGAGCGAGATATGCTGGATAGCCTCCAGTCTGGAGCAAATATCTACCTCAGGGAGGCGGTAAGTGCCGCTAAGTGGATCTTTCATGAGAAGTTCCAGAAGAAGAGAGTCCTAGAATCTGACCCTCAGTGGATAGAGTTTCAGCAACAAGCTTCTGACGAAACTGACGAAGTTCCTCAAGCTTCTGACGATGTTCCTCAAGCTTCTGACGAAGCTCCTCAAGTATCTGACGAAGTAGCAAAGACCTCGGACGAAGTTCCTCAGCCTTCTGATGAATGAAAAAAAATGTTGCGGCAGCTGCGACAGTCTGTCAGCGATGACACGTAGAGCAGGCTAGTTTCCTGGCTGGATTCAGCTTGTAGGTGAAGGCCTGTGCCTTTTCCAGAGATGGCTTGAAGTGTGACAGCTCACGTGTCTCCTTGTTGCTGAAGATGAAGCGGTACAGATCAGCTGTCCTCTGTACACCTGCGATAAAGTCCCCTTTGGTCTCCTTGAGGGTTAGGCTGTCGTATATGGTCTCGAGCAGGCAGGAGTTGAAGTATAGCAACCAGGTATTGTGGTGGATGTCCGGTGAGATCTCGCGGGTGTACTTCTGAAAGAGGATGAAGACAGTTATCTTTGTGTGCAGGATGCATCTGGTGATGTTGCTGAGGAGGTGCCTGTCTTCTGGTCCATTACAGGGTCATCGATAACTAGAACAAGTGGTTCTGTCAGTCAGGCTGCCAGCAGTTCTGCGTCTTGGTGATTGGGCCGATGTACCATTGATCATTACTGTCAACCACCTCAGCGGTGGAGTCAGACACCAGAAGGATGTATTGAGAGTGTAGATGTTCGGCCAGGAGAGCCCACAGCAAGATGTTTTTCCCGTGTCCTGACGGGGCAATGATCAGCACCACCTGGCCAGCATCGGCCAACCTAATGGTACAGACATGCATGCGGAGGATGGTTAGTACTTGGTCGGCAGTAGCCTCATCTATATCTGGGAGACTAAACGGCAGTACTTCCTACACTTCCTGCACCAGCTCTTTCGCCTGCAGAGTAAGGCACTCCAAGACACTTGTTTACAGCTAGCCCAAATATATGTGGCCAGTGAAGTACGTGGATCGAAATTCTGACAAATTATTCTCGCATGAAAACCAGATGCATCCCCCCATTTCTCAATAAAATGTGAATCTCTGATCAAACATGAAAAATGACATTGTCATTGTTCTTGAGAAGTCTGCAAACCCCACCCCAATATTACAGAATCAAACTATCAATGTGCTGTTAATGGATGGGACAGCACTTGTCCATTACCTGCCACCGGATAGGGGCAAAACATTTTCTGACTACATGCATGGAAAATTTGGAGAATCTTTGCTGGGATACTTTATAGACAGCGACAATGTATTACAAATCTTGTATAGTGCATCGTTGGAAATTATGCGTAGGTGTTTGCGGTCGCAGGCATCGAGTTGTCTAGAGCTGCCCAGCTGTTACAGTAATACGGCAACAAGGATACACAGATTGCATTGTATAAACGTAGCTTTTTAATCAAGGGCATCTTTGATCTATGAACCCATAGCTTTCAGAAGGACTGGAAAGCTATCTTCCCCATGATGCAGCATGTAGCAATGTCAGCAGTACTGCAAAGCAGGGATCCCAGGATTTTGCTTTTCCTCCATGGTTCGCTGCCATAAAGTGGATCATCATTTTCTTTAGTTTCATGCTTTGTAGATAGGTATATGTGGGTGAACTCTGTTTTGGATTCATTCATAGAAATTCTCAATCTTTAGTTTGCTTGCAGCAGTGGTAGGGTCGGGATTAAAATGATACCACCTCCCTCCAGTGGCCGCTGTTCGGCGATCCGTGGCCCCCACCGCCCTGGGAAATCTGAATTTGAGACATCGGCCAGACAAATACATACAATTCTCCATGTCTCTAAACGGGATGGCTCACAGAAAAAAGTGGTATCTAAACCCAGTCTAAACGTTGGGCCCTGCCCCGCTGCGATCCGCGGCTCCCACCACCCTCTTGCCGGTGTAAACACAGTTTAAACACACATTATGCCCCGGCCCATCCCCCAGCTGGGCCCCCAACCATACGGGACGGTCATTTCACTATGTGTAGGCTCAGACAAACACGTAGTCTCTGCCAGAGTCGCATCGGCATGCTAGGACCACCCATAGTGTCTTCCATCTTGACAACGCTCACCTGGTAGGATGCTAAAGTGCTTAGCATTTGCGCCACGGCAGACTCTGGCATGTTCACATGTTACGCAGAGAATCTGGTGCTGATCAGGTGTCTCCAGCAGACAACCACGTCCTACCCTCGCCTGTCATCCCGGAAGTGGGCCCACTTGGCATCCAATATCATGGCAGTTTCAGCGCCCTGTGCCACTGCTGTAGACGCCAGTACGAGCAGTATGATGAGAATCATGGCTATACATGAAGAGTTAAACTGAACAGAGTGAACCCCTCGAGAAATATCTGTGCCAGATCGAGCCCTGTTCCATCCGGATCGATAGTGATCTTCGTCCCCTCAGGGGCAGGGGATAGCTGCTTCACTCTGCCGACGTCTAAGAAACGTAGCTCTAGGACTATATGAGTCGTTTGTGGGCTAGTGAGTCCGACTCGCTGAAGCAGTTTAACAACACCCTTGGCTTTGGGGACAGGTGACACCATCTATCGTTAGGATGCCCTGCTGGAGGTTAACAGCTTCTTCTGGTCCATCGACGCAGCAGAAACTTTCCACCTGTCACCCGATCCGGTGACCCACCCTCGTCAGGGAGACACCGTCACCTATGTAGGTGTGGAATGATTATCCCCGATTGTAGAGCTTTCGAACTTTCTCCTCCCTTTTCACAACAGTGGAGAGGGGAGTAACCTCTATGTCAGTGACTGCGGGAGGACTATATAGTAGCAACCATGTTTGCCAGTCACCACCACTACAGGTTTTTTGTCAGGGTTAATAGCAGACCATCGTGTGTCATCGGCGGGACATTGCTCGAATAGAGTTTGACCAGATGAAAGCTGAGGTCGTCATTTAGGGTGTTGATGTCTGCCTCCTCTGTATCCGAGACCTCAATCAACGGCTCGAGGATGTACCTCCTCTTCGGGAAATCGTACCGAAACTCGATCTTGTGGCCATCTATGTTGCGACCCAGGTGCTCCTTCAACACATCCTTGAGGTCTGTGAGCAGCTCCACCCCGTCACCACCAAGGGGGTGGAGGGAGAATGCCTTTAAGTTTGCTTCATACTGTAAGGCGAATGACTTGCCATCGCTCTCTTCTACCTTGACAGCATCAACTGCGTACACATCTGCCAGGTCAGCAAGATCAGTCGGGTGAGCAAATATGGGTTCCATAGCACGCTATAGAAGGGGTTTAAACAGGAGATATAACCATGATGATTGTCCGACTACTGCTCTCCGGTGGTGAGAACGTAATCTCACCCTCTCTAGAGGGGAGACGGGTGGTACAGTACCATGTAGAATGGGTCCTCTTCGAGGTGCCCCAGCGGGTACAACATACATACACGCTGATGTGCTACATCAACCTCCGGGCAGTGCACATAGCAGCTCACTGGTAGAAGTCGGCCGGGATGTGATAGAATATCTCCCATGTGCCAACAGCAACCTGTGGAAAGCCATCATTCCTAGCCAGTTCACACCTGTAAATCACCTGTTTGACAGCTCCTCCATTATATGCCAGCATGGATGGGATATCGGACTCCCATTTAGAGTTTACACTCTTATTACTCATTGACCTGACGACAACATGATATCATACCAGGAATGGAATTTTTTATGGGGGTTTGCAAGCCTTTATTAAAAGCGTTCCTCCGTGAAGTGTATCCTACTGCATCAGCGTCGGATTTAAAAAAAAAGAAGAAGTAGTAGTAGTAGTAGTAGTGGTAGTAGTAGTGGTAGTGGTGGTAGTAGTGGTAGTAGTAGTCGAATATATAGGCCAGATTACTGGACTGCTATACCGTGGCAATGTTTTGGGCATGACCTATGGGCATGCAGGCAGGTAGGTAAGCAAGCAGGCAAATCGAAATTGGCGTCCAAGATGGCCGTCATAATACGAAACTGGCTATATTTTGGCTAATACAAGTTGCGAATCTCAATTAAAACCCCATAGAAAATGTTTGGCAAATTAGTCAATTAATCATATTATGAAACACTATAGGTATGTTGTACGCCTCGCATCTGTGACCACAATCTTATAGGTAGGCTTGCCTGATTATTGCGTTGAGTGATCGCGATCGAATATTAAAAAATATTTAAAAGTAATCGCGCATGCCCAACTTGGACACACTGCCTTATAATGACAGGCATAACACAATAACATTAGGGTCAACGGTCATAGTGACCTTGGTAAATCCTTTTTTACAACATTAACATTTTCCGTTGAGCTCAAATTACTCAACTGCAGTTAATCATATTGGACCCACACTTAGCCACCCGCATCCGTATAAGGAGGGGTTGGGAGACATCACATAGTGACCTTGAGGTTAAATGGTTCAAGGTCAAGGTCACGGGGACATTGGTAGAAACTTTGCTTTTTTATTAACATTTTGCAGTAGGTCAACTTAGCAGTTCATATTTTATCTTTGCGTAAGTATACTGGACCCAGCCATGGACACATACTTCCTTATAATGGGAGGGCATGGCACAATGATGTTGGGGTCAATCGGGCAAAGGTCAAGGTATTGTGATTTGTGACATTGGGAAAAAACATTGGTCTTTTTCAACATTAATATTTAGTTTGGCCCAACTTAACAGTTCATATCTCATGTTTATTTAATCTGCCTAGACACAGACTTTGACACATACTTCCTTATAAGAAGAGGGCTTGACACAATGACCTTTGTGATTAAAGTTCAAATGGTTAATATTATTGTGATATTGGTAAATGTACTTTTTAGCATTAACATTTTGCATTTAGCTTACTTAGCTTAGTAGTTCATATTTCATGTTTGGTTAATCATACTGGACCCAAACTTAAATACATTCCTGAGCATGACATGATGCCCTTCTGGCCAAAAGGTCAAATATTATTGTGGTTTTGGGAAAACTGTTTTCGTTAAACAGTAACGTTTCGTGTTTAGCTCAGCTTCACTATTGAGGGCCGTAGTAAGATCTAATAGCGCCCTGGCCGATTGGAAAATATGTGGCGGGGTGGGGGTGGGGTGGGGTGTGTGTGCTGGATAACTGCACACCGCCATACAATCTTGGATTCTAGATGCTCTTAGAGGACAATTCCTGAGGGAAATACCATGATACGGAACTTGTCAAATTATTTTATTTTTACTTATAGAAATGCAATAAAATTTCAAAGAATCAGTGCCGGATTCAGCCTTACCATGGCTGAAAGGCATATTTTAGGGTTGGCGAATGTGAAAGCCGACCGATAAGTGGGGCAGGCTCGGGGGTTCTCCCCGGTAACATTTTGAAATATAGATTCTCTCAGGTAGCATCTCTTACATTTCTACAGTTAAATTTGGACCGTCAGTTGGCTGTTAAATTATTCTATTTTTAGCCATTTAATTTCAGGTTTTGTTCACTCTATTTTTAGCCGGTCAATTGTCAAAACTAGACTGGCTAAAAAATTGAGTGGAAAAAATTTAAATAAATCGCTAAAATGGAACAAATTAAAAACCAAACGATGGCCCATATTTATGCTGGAAATGTAGGAGATGCTGTCTGAGAACATCTATGATTACTGTATTCTGCAGCTGTAGTAGTAGAAACATCCTACAGCTGCAATCAGTCCTTTTTTGCCCACTGTGTCTTGTCCTCAGCCGAAATCCTTAGCTTCCTCAGGTCCATTCTTGACTTGAGTGTACCGAGTCCTGCTTTCTTGAGGTCACCTCGTAGCAGGCTTATCAGATTTATGCAATGACGTCCTCTCCTGGCATTGTATTTGCTGGATCCGAGTAGGGCGAATTCCAAGGCTTTGTGTGCTGAGAACATCTAGAAGATAATAAATAATATAAAACTGTAACATAATCATGAATCATCTGAATCCTAAGCATATAAAACATCTCTGGCCAAAAAAGAATTTATTACTAAGAATAATACTGAAACAATATATATTAGACAAATAAAGCAATAAAACTTTTCCACATGCTGCATATGGACACACGGTCATGGCGTATATTAAATGCAAAGCATAGTCTAAAATAAATAGTGCATAAAACATATTATTCACTCAAATGTTTTTTTGGATTTTTGAATTTGGTGGTGGGTGGGGTGGGGTTGGCAAATGCCCCGCTGTCCCTATTATGACATGCTACTGTAAGGAATATGTCATAACTAGGTGGGGTGTGGTGGGTGCCTACGTCCACATAATATCTTGCATGCCCGCCGCTAAAAGCCACCTCTGTTGAATTGCTCTCATGAACATGCTCCCATGCCCAATGCTCAGTAAATCTTTGACACGGAGTGGTGTCAATGGTAGTACCTGTAGTGGACTAATGATACCTATATTTCTGAAGGTACAGCCAGGTTCTTATGGAATTATCAACTTATATGTGAAGAAGTAGCTTGATACATTGGAACTGACAGCATAACAAATAGAAGCTCTGCATGCAATCAGTCAGTATCGCAATGGCCAACGAGCTAGTCTCAAACCCGAAGACATAACTACATGCGCCATTAAGCACGAGGAAACCTATTTACTACACATAGAATTGAAGATTTCTAAAAATCTTCAAGCTCTAATGCTTGCAATTGTAGTGTGGGAATTGTATCTATAAATATGTTACATGCATTTACCGATACAGTTTCTACACTACTACTAGCCTACAAATACAATGTTTGCACAAATCCAACCATCTACAAAATGTATACTTGCCTCGCCTTCAATGACGCAAACTCATTATGCTTCCCTAGGCTAATAAAATCATTTGGTACAGCAAATTCAATAGATAATATGCTTCAATTTGATAAGTGCCCTTGCTCCATTGTGACATGGGATAATCTTTACAATCTCAAGCTTGCTAAAATTGTGCTTGTGTAAAGCAACTGTTATTGGTAAGTTTAAATACATCCTGAAAGCAATGCCGGTGTTGAGCGCCTTCAATGGAACACGAATGTATTAGATAAAGGGGCGTTAGACAAGTTGTAGAAAATGTGTCAGTTTGGAACTTAAGACTTTAAATTTCAGCTAGAAATTCTACAACATCAAAATCTGTAGGTGTTTTCAAACAAAGATCTGCTGCACATTTCTTTAGGTGTTCTATAGACACGTCCCACAAATATTTGCTGATCAGAAACTAAAATATATATGCCACTTCTAACATCCTTTCAAACTGCCACTAAGGTTGTGTTATGATACAGTCAAATACAGTGTTATAGTCTCTATCAAATTCCTTTTCGACAGTCAGTAACTGGCTTCCATCTTCAGCCATTTCTGAGAACACAACCTTTACATTTAGTGTCCGTTTTTTGTGCAAAATCTGTCGATACCAAGTTGCTTTGCTGTGTTTTTCATTGGTTTAATTGTTCTGTCCACCACATTATTGAACATTTATGTAATTAATGACACATTTATTGCACATTTCTGTACTCGAAGTCACTAAGCTCTTCAACATTTTCGCAGCGTCATTGGCTGCCAAGATTTCACTTTGCAAGCTAATGTTGACTCAACCAATATGTGTAGGCCTGAGTATGTTGTCCCATATACATAATGGACACAGAAATGTATGATCGATTGGTTTGATAAGATTTTCCGCACCTCCAACAATTTGAGCATTTAGTCTATGATCTTTGTCAATTTATTTCAAGACGCAATGTCCTTTTTTTGTTTTCTAAGTGATGCCACTGCATGCGTTTTGGCAGACGATCTAATTGCACAATGTGTTTTTAATGTAATAGTCAGTATTGAAACAAGTTTCTCCAATCTTGATGTTGATCCGAGAAAATTTTTAAACAATTTTTGAATTATTCCAAACAACGTAACCATGATAAGTGAGATTTAAACGGCATTTAGAGCTCGCACCCGTACCCCCACGCACACACACGATTCAGAGCATGAGCTGCACATGGGGTGCAAATAGAGACATCTCATTACGGTGGTAAGTGTGTGCTTGGACACCATTGTGCCTGCCTGCTTATTGGCCCCATTATCATAATCTTGGCCTTTACGGTCCTGTGCGTTTAGCCAATCTGACAGGTTTTCTGCAACCTCTGTAGCCAGACCCTAACCTACTTTTGCATGACATATAAGAAACTCTACAAAGCTATCAGCGATTGTACATTGCCCATCATTTACTCTGATGCAGCTAATAAGTTCAGTACCGGTATTAGTCTGTCAGCTTGTGTACCTTATATGCATTTTTGGGTATAGTAGCTGAAACTTTCAGGAAGTATTTTCATGATATCAAGATACATGAAACCACTTGATACCAATTTTTCCTATCTATCGATAAGCCGCCATCTTGGATTTCAAAATGGCCGCCATATTCAAGTTAGTTTTCTACTTATATCGCCGGCTGTTTATTGGCATACATGATATCAACGTACATGCCATACTCTATAGCATGTGTTTGCATTAGGGATTCATGTAAAATGATAGAAATTAAGATAACAAACAACAGTGTCCCCTAGAACGTCCATATTGGATTTCAAAATGGCCGCGGATATGGAAAAACCCTATTATATTACACAAAAATTATCCAACTGGTCCTTGTCTTAAAATGAGTAAGACTTTACATTAATTGGTATATGTTTAGAGAAAAAAAAGAACATATATACATATATACATTGTATACACCAGTGGTGTAGCAATAGCAGGTTCAAGGAACATGGGCCCCTGACCATTAGGGGCCCCACCAGCCTACAATATTATTTTATGTAGAAGTTTTGAACCTTCTTTCTTTAATAATAATGCGACCAGATATACCCCCTCCATCTCCTGCATTCTGATAAAACCTTTTTATCAGAATGCAGCCTTGCAGTAGATGACTTCTCAGATCATCTACTTTCCCAACTTTAATGGTGAGTAGCACTCAGAACCACTCCATACTGCAATGACGTAGACAAATGTGGCTTGTGTAGGGGCTTAAGCCCTAAAGATTTTGGCAAATATTTTTCAATTCTGCACAATCAACCAAATGAGAGTCTATATATATATATATATATATATATATATATATATATATATATATATATATATATATATATATATATATATATATATATATATATATATATATATATACCTCTGAGAGCATCTAAATTTTAAAAAAACCTCTGGGGAGGACATTCAGAATTGGGGCCCTCACACGTTCTGACCAGGGCCCCACAAACGACATCGCTACGCCACTGGAATACACATTACTCACTTGTAATATATCCAAAATAGATACCTTTTTTTTTACCATTTTTACCATTTTAAAAATAATCATTTGATCTTTTGGTTACGACGGCCGTTTGCCACCTCGTCCAAAACTGCAAATTTGCTACTATTTCTTTGACCAAAACTGATGATTAAACAACAATTCAAATTCGCTTATTGTAAATATAATACACTGAAGTCCTAATTTTGAGATCAGTTTGCATCATCTGGGCCAACATAACTACTTAAGTTCTGGCAATGGTCTTCCTCTCCTTCACACCGGCACAGTTCTATACACACTAGACCTTTTCATCGACATGAACATCTACCTGAAGCGCACGTATTTGTTGAGCTTGGGTTAGTGGTACCACACGTACACCTCACTAACTCAACCACCGCTGCAGGGGCTGATGCAACCTTGGATAACAGAGGTACAAGCCTGTGCTCTTCCTTCACCCAGCCATGCTGTAAGGGATCTGATGATAGTGGACTGACAACAAGGCCTTGTTCCCACACCGAAGCTTGGCAGTGAGCACGCTGGATATGCTCAACCCATGTTCCACGTGTCGGTGGTAGCATGTCGATACCTTTGTTCATGCCTTGTTGTTTGAATAGGTGCCATCTGAGGTGATGCGGCTCAGTAATGTGACCATTCTTCTTACAGAATAAACTACATTAAAAGGAAATGCACCCATTTAATGTATCATTAGAAGGCTGGGTGTCACAGCCGAGGCCGGATATTAAAGTTACAATCTTGGTATCTGCTTTTAGGAAGGCTTCTAAGCACGCTTTCTTAGACTTTCCTCTTATGTAGCCTGTGGTATCACAACCAGTGAGAGCATGCCATTTGCAGAGAGCATTTTCTCTCTCCGGTCCGAGAGCATCAAAAATAGGTTGATGTAGAACTAGTCGTCGTCGATCACCCGTGCCCATCACCAGGGCAGATTTCTTGCCAAGAAGATCTGTACGTCTCAGCGCAAGAATCAAAACATCTGCATCCTGACTGTAAATGTGAACAGTATATCCAGCTTTATTTGCTTCCACTGTATGCAAGATCATTAAGGTATCGGCTTCTTCTTGTGTACTGACACCAGGAGTGGCATTATTGGTGTAGTTGGACATCACCTCTTTGCGTGTGGCTGTTATCATACACATTTTAGAATGGTCTATTAATCTCTGTGCAAGATAAAGTGTCAACGAATCTTTTGTAGCTAAACTTCCAAGGAATACTTTTAATTCAGGAACTTTGGTATTGTCTTCTACATTATAATCTTTTGGCTGTACCTTTCCACCCCTGCGTCGTTCACGTGCTGATTCCTTTAATGAGCCAACGACAGCGTAATTGTCAAAAATTACACTTACATAATTGTAATTACGTGATTTGATATCAATGAGCTCAACATAAGCTTTGCCAAGGGGTTTACCATTTTCAAATGACTTCACAGCCACGAGTTCTTGTACTACGGTCATACCGTCTACAATTAGACAGAGCTGTGCATCTGTGGAACCGTATGCACCATCTGAAATGAGATTGTTTTGGCAATCCTCCATCGGTGACACTGGAGGATTCTCTAAGACAGTTATCAATGAGCCTTTATTTAATGTTGGGTGCACAGAACCATCTGGTCTCATGTCCGATTAACAGTTGTAAATTCATAATTGCCAATCACCTCTTCCATATCTATTTCACGAGATGAGCGCGCTACAACAAGTAGTCGAGACATTAGACCAGACGTTGCCTGGAGGGTTAAAACATGAGACTTTGCCTGTACTTTAACCTCCTTGGTTGTAGAAGTCCATGTAAACGACTTACATTTTGTCATCTTGTCCCAAAGATTTGTATTTCCACATATTCTTTCATCAACAAATTTCTGCATTGCAGATTTTCCCACGAGCTCACATGACAGGATGCTTTCCTCAACAGCTTTAGGAACTATCTCATTAGTGACAAGCTTAACCATTGCTGTATTGCCACTCTTGAATATTCCACAAGGTGCTAGGACATCAAAAAACTTTTTAATAGCTTGTTCTTGCCTGAGTGTTGTTGACTTATTGAGTTCATGGTGCTCCATTTTACTATGTTTCCTTAAGTCAGCCATGGCCTCTGTTTCATTGGCAATTCGTGTTAATTCTGGTGCGCACATACACAACTTCAGAAGAGTAGCAGGAGACTGAGTGATGCCACCAATAGCACCCTGACCTTTGAAATTTTTGTTTACATGTTCTTGAGCATGATCAATACCGTTGCTGGTGAATGGTATCTGGTTGGAAGTGTTCACAGTGAATTCATGTGCCATAAAGTCCTGCCAGATTTCTGGATCAGTAGTTTGAAGCCGACACATTAGTGCAATATATTCTGGAATATTATGTGCATAATCATGCCTCCCATAAGCAAAGAAATACACACATAGTTTTTCAAGTGACGACAGGTGAAGGAACCAGTCACCTAGCCGGGTAGCACGCTGGAATTGCAGTAAGGTCAAGACCGGTCATGTACATTCGTGCCCATTTGAAAATTGGCTCTGTGTTGTGCTCAGCATCAAAGTCGGCAAGCTGTTTCTCTATATTAAGTGACTCAAGTGTGATTAATAATCCCTTATGTGACTCACGAATGCTCTGTTTCGATGTGCATGCATCAGACAGTATTTTAATACTCTCTTCAAGAGCTACGCGGACAGCAGGCCTTTCAGCAAAAAACACTCCTATCCAAAGATCTAACAATACCTGCATGGTGACTTCGTGAGCTTCCATAACTCTGTTGTAATGATTCCCATTTATAATTTGATTACCAGTCACAGAACTGTACAAACCTGCTTCGACCCACTCCTCGTCAATCCCGCTTCCTTCTATGGCCTTTCCCAAACATCTGAGAGCACATAATGAAGTGTGGAATGCACCTGGACACACAACAAACTGATCCTTGAACCGTGAATCCAAATATTCCAACTTCAACACTCGTTTGTATAGATCCATGTCAAATGTGACAACAAGCTTCCGCCCATTACCAGACACCAGTCTGTTCAATCTACACAGTTGGTCTAAAGTGGGAACCAGGGTTGACCATTCGTGTGCTGGGGCATTTATGATAGATAGAGTAAATGCCTTATCAACAATCAAAGAGGAATGATTCGTGGATTCAGGTGTGTTTGAAAGACTGTTGTATGCAGTCCACACTGGTATCATTTGCGTTGTTCTCTCGTCATCTACTACTTGTGGAGACATTTGTACAGATCAGATATTTCACCTGAACTCAATAAACACTCGTGCTCCTCTCGCACTGCTGCCATATTTGACATGTCAGTTACTGAAAGCATACCTTGTACATTATCTGACAAAATATTGGTAACATCAAAAGCAGGAATCGTAACTTCATCAGAGGCAACTGTTTTAGATTCTACATCAGACGAATTTAAATCAACTGTTTGAGATCTGTTGAAATATCTTGCCATCATCCAACTCATATCATGCTTTATCGCTCTATCAAACTGTTCATCGTAGGAACCCAATTTATATGATGCATAATGGGGACTGAATTGAGGTTTGGAACTGCCTTCTAAGTCACATTTAAGAATCTTGATGCATGTCCTCGGAACACCTAAAAGGCCACCAGCAGAAACTTCATATGGATCAAGTGGTTCTATCAACGTCTCTCCATCACATATTGGCTGATATACACAAGCTGCCATTGCATGGAAAGTTGACTTTCCATCAAAAGTATCAACCTTCTTGTCAACATTATCAGCGGAAGCCCGAATAGCTCTACCTTTCACAATACCAACTGGGACAAAACTACCATTTTTATTGATGTTTTCTTGCACAGCATTTGCTATCTGACTAGAAACACTGGTCACCCGACTATATGATATTCCACAACATAAATGGCTGAGCAGATTTATAGCAGTCTGGCTGCGTAAATTGTGATATATCCACAAAGATAATCCGACTGCATATGGACTTTCACATTGGCGACGAAAAGTAGACAATTCAGACTGGGATTTTGTTGTGTATGCTACTTGCTTTGAAATTTTAAATTCCTGCATCATCATTTGAGAAATTGTGACACATGATTTTCTTAGAGACTGATCTCGCGACTCAGAAGTCACAGCCTTAGAACCTTGCAAGATCCATCTGTTTAACATTAATACCTCTACTGGCAATCCAGATTCGCCAACACCATCTAGAGTGCCTGTAAATACCCAAGGTTTCTCTTTTCTGGCTTTAGTTATCTCTATTCTGATGATTTTGGCACATTTAAATATTATATTAAGGTCGCCTTTCATGTCTTGTTCAGAAATAACAATATCGACTGCTTCACATCCAGATTTTTTTGAATGGAAGACGTCAGGTAATTTACCTCTATGTTGGGATAGTTCAATGTCTGGTAAATTGTGTGTGATGTTTGTTATTAGTGTTCGTCTGGATATTGCATGACCAGTGACTCCGTGGTCACGCATCATATTATAATACAATTCTTCAGCCTGAACAGTCGTTATATAGTCTCCAGATTCTATTCTTCCATGCAACTCATCGTAAAATTCCATCTCTGCTGCTATAAAGAAAATCGTCTCCTCACTCTTCTGATTAGTTTCAGTGCGTCTTTCAGGGCCTTGAACATAAATTCTCCAGTATGTGATTTTGCAGGATTTGTGATAGACAATGTCCCTAGCCAGAAGGTCTCCTTCTGATATTATGTCGGCCAATTGTACTTTCCAGGATGCATTGTCACTTTTATCTACTATCTCTTTGACAGATATCCCGCTATTCTCACTGCGACAGGCATATAAAATTTCATTATCTTTTTCCGTATTTTGACCTTGACAGAAAAAGCACTTTTCACGATCAAAACGCTCTGTGGCAGATCTCAGTAGTACGCTACTAGATTCAACAGATAAGGTTGGGTGCCCCTTCCTCATACGTTTTTCAGGATTATTGAGATACTTAATCTCGGGTCTTTTAGCTTTGTTCTTGTCTGTGGTTTCACTATAACAGCTGCGATGCCACTTAGCACCCTTTTGCAAAAGGTCCGATGCTGTTTTACCTATTAATCTGTTCCCTACATTAATAAAATCATGACTGCCCCATTCAGATCTTTTATTGACATTCGCTAAAAATGTATCATATGATTCTACATCTCGGGGGGGGGGGGAGGGGGGTTAATCTTTCTTTCTTATTATATTCTTGGCATTTAATACATAAACTGTAATCAGTTGGTTTATTTTTTGCCGGCAATTCTAATTCACTCTCCATCGGTGACTACATGTGTTACCAAATGGCAAAGATATGCAGTTTGTCTGTTTGTTAGCAGACGATAGCGCTTTTTATAAATAAATTTGAGGATAAGCGCAAGATCGTCTTTTCAATTTACTTTGATCCAGAGATTCTAAAATTATCCCGGGCCATGTATTATTATAAAAATACGTTTTTAACCTTTTAAACAAGAAAGTTTGGAATATAGCACTCATTTACGATTGAATAATTATTATGATCAATATTTTGAGGTTAATTTGACTAGGTTATGTTGCTGTCTATGGCAGCAACATGTTCCAGTTAAATTAATTATGAAATATTCAATAACATACCCTTTATAGTAGCCTTGAAATTAAGATTCTTGGTATTCAGGGTTCAAAGGGTTAAACATATTACTATGATATTGCCTATCAACCATCATACATGATCTGACATGCACTAAAACATATACCTAGACACTACAATCAAGACACTAGGCGATTAATGAGTCAAAATGTTGAAAAGCTGTTTTTCAGATAGCGGCCAATTTGAAATCCAATATGGCCACCATAATGACAAATGAAAATTTGGTATCAAGTGATTTGGGATTCCCAGATGATTGAAGAATATTCCCTGAAAGTTACATGCATTAAAACATATACCTAGACACTAAAATCAAGACACTAGGCGATTAATGAGTCAAAATGTTGAAAAACTGTTTTTCAGATAGCGGCCATTTTGAAATCCAATATGACCACCATAACGACAAATGAAAATTTGGTATCAAGTGATTTTGGATTCCCAGATGATTGAAGAATCCTGAAAGTTACATGCATTAAAATAAATACATAGACACTAAAATCAAGACACTAGGCGATTAATGAGTCAAAATGTTGAAAAACTGTTTTTCAGATAGCGGCCATTTTGAAATCCAATATGACCACCATAACGACAAATGAAAATTTGGTATCAAGTGATTTTGGATTCCCAGATGATTGAAGAATCCTGAAAGTTACATGCATTAAAACAAATACATAGACACTAAAATCAAGACACTAGGCGATTAATGAGTCAAAATGTTGAAAAACTGTTTTTCAGATAGCGGCCACTTTGAAATCCAATATGGCCATCATAACGACAAATGAAAATTTGGTATCAAGCGATTTTGGATTCCCAGATGATTGAAGAATATTCTCTGAAAGTTACAGCTACTATACCCGAAAATGCATATAAGTCTCAATTTTCCTACTCAAGGCGACAAACTATATACTGTAATTCGTTCTTTGTGTGAGACAGCTGGTGGACAATCAAGCACAATTTAATAACATTTAGCGTTTACGTATCCTACTTAGTATTTCACATCGGGCATCGGGGTGGGGTGTGGGTGGTGAATGTGAAGCTCATAACCTAATTCTGAGGAAGGCCATATTTCTGTTTATAACAGCTGACATACTTTGTTCAACGCTTATTTTTGCTAACAGTAGGGCTTCTCACATTCGGGTATATGTGGTGCTGTGACATTTTTCACATCAAACATCAGCTATAGATACAACACCTAAAAGTTCGAGATATCATTTATGAGGCACCCTTGGAGATTTGGGGGGGGGGTCCCTGCGCATGTACACTGTTTGCACTGACACAAGTTCGGCAGCGCAGCCTACAGGACACACATAAAGGAAGTTGGC